>RPOG01004738.1:0-40418 GCA_008086565.1 Thalassoma bifasciatum
AGGAGAGAAAAGAGAAGGAGAGAAAAAGCTACACCAGGACTTCTGACAGCACAGTATGCGAACACCCCTCAGAAATTTTCCATTCAATGCAACTATTTTCTTTTTGTTGTTGTTGTTTTTGTTGTTTTTGTTTCTTTGAAAAATGCTTGTATGATCGTATGCCAACAAATCTCCACAAGGTGGACACAGCACCAAATATGCATTCACACAAGTGGTAGGGGGTCTGAGGGAGGAGGCAGCTTCCTGCCCCGATGCTCTCCCACATCCTGTGTAAAGACTTGAACAGTGGAGAGAGTGCCGACTAAGAATGCTTGCCCAGTAGCTTGGTAGCATGAAATCGGCTGTACACTTCCTTTGATAGACAGCAGCAGCGGCAACTTACAACCAGCCTGTTGGTGCTAAACCCCATCTATTCAAAGACTTGATGTAAAGGGAGGAACATACATACAAATATGTTTAAGCTATTCCCTCCCGAATATTTGTAAGTGTGTCTTTTTATATATACTATATATATATTATTATTATTATTATTTCCTGGCCAGCTATGTGTCTGACTAGACATCATGTACAGTACTTAAAAATGAAAATTATTTATCTAAGAAAGAAATATAAGCTGATCCAAACTAGGTTTTCTTATGAACAATTCAGTGACTCACCGATTGCACAGCAAAGTCTCTATGATTCAGTGTATTTTGGGGAATATAATCACTAATGAATGTTTTATTTTTTAATGAATCTGTTCCTTCTGTTGCTCAGCAGTGTCATTTTAAAGCTCAGCGCCCGCCTCGGGGGCGTTTAAATCTGTGTCAGTCAGTCAGTCACTCAGGTCTTTGGTCATTTTAGTTCACTGCTTCACGGGAACAGTGAACCTCTCACCTCTCGGTCTGTCACTTCTCTCCATGCACACCGCGCCATCCCTCAGCCTCAGTCTGTCAGTGCACAGCCACAGTCACACTTCTGTAATGTCACTTTTTGATATATTTTTTTCCCTGCTGGTCACGTTAAGAATCTCTCTGTTCACGGGTAAAAATGTATTTTGTTTCCTTCTCAAGTTTATCCTTCAAAGAGTTTTTTTTTTTTTGATTCATGATACTAAACTAGAAATCACACAGCTATTATTTTCTCTGAGAAAGGAAATGATTTTGATTCAAAGTATAATTTGTATTTAATGTCTTTTTTTAAATAAAAAGTGAACACATTTTAAAGAACACCGTCTGTGTGTGTGTGTGTGTGTTTTCATGCGCTCACTTCATGTCTGCAGGCTATCAGGGCGCACACTCGCTCTCGGTGGTGGAGGCCTTGAATGCAATCAGGCTCCCCTCAGTCTTGGAATGTGTCAATAAGGATAAAGCAAAGGTTCAATTTGTAAAAAGAATAAAAATAAATCTGGTGGTGCCAGGCAGGCTGGCAGTGGGCATGAGAGGTTGAGGCGAATTCCTGTGCCCTGACCAAGGCAAACAGAGAGCGGGTCAAAAGGCAGCGCAGAGCTGAAGGTCTAAAGTTAGACGAGGAGCTCCACTTTAGATCAGCGCGATAACACCGCTCACAAACACATCCAATATAGAAAAATGTGGTCCAGAAGTGCATCTATACATGGACTTTCATAATCATATCCTGCTCAAGCTGTTGTGATCATTACATTTTGCCACCTATGGATGTTTTTCCTACGATGAAGCACGTCTGAGGTGAAAGAGAAACCGGGAGCACATAACTGAGGTTAATGTTTTTATTAAATATATCACCTTTTTTTCTTACATTACATCTCAATTACAAAAGTGTACATACACACAAGAGTGAGCAGTTAGTCACTTTGGAATAGACTCACATAAACATTTTCTCTCTCCAACAAGCAGCATGTGGATGGAGGCGAGCCGCAGGGTTCACTGCGGGACTCGCTCGTTGTGGTCATGTGTCCTTGGTCAGAGAGAACAGCAACACATACAAAGTAAAACAGCAACTCTTTTTTTTTTTCTGACACGTTTATCAACACAACTGACAGCAGACACATAAATATCGGAGGTAGGTTAATGTAGAAATACCCGTCTGAGAGGCGGCGGCGGAAAAAGCGACCGGCCTGTCATGCTATCTGCAACCCCATGGAGTCATGGGAAATGTTTTCTGAGACTGTTGTAAGGATTACCGACTGAGAGTTTTGCATTCTGATCATGTGTCACATCAGTAAAAAGGAAAAAAAAGAAAGAATTATAACAAAAACAGACATAAAAATGGCAGCAATGTGAAAACGAATCATAAAAACAACATTTAGAAATATTTCTAAATGACATTTGGTCACTCAGTGCTTCTTGTTCTTGCTTGGTTTCGTCACAAACCAAACCTCCAGACAACTCCTTAATGGTAGAGCGAGCTCAACTCAGCAGTGGAGTTACTCAGGGCCAAGGTACATATATACACTTTATACACCCATAAAAATAATAATAATATAATAACAATAAGGCAAAAAAAATGATATAAATACTCATGAAATAATTACAAATAACAAATAAAATGAATAAAATGGAAATAAATAAGGCTGAAGAGTAAAAGTAAATGCATCAATATTAAAAAAAAAATCTCCTTTTCAGAAAACAAAAATAGATTTTTTTCTCTTTGGGACGGGAGTTTGGAGACGGGGGAAGGGGAAGCTGGGACCAGAAGCCCCTTAATGACAGTGTACCTGAATTAAACACCACCATGGACGAGATCAATAAATAAACAGCTATCAAAATAAAGAAAAACAGTGGCTTTCTTCTTCTTTCTCTTCTTCTTCGATCTACATCAGTGGTTGGTTTCTTTAAGGGCACTCGGCGTCTGCTGGGAGGTCAGTCGACCCTAAAATCTTCTTCCCGTTCCAGGAGTTGACGCACCAGCATCGACCCCGCTGCCCATCCAGAGAAGACTCACACTGCAAAAAAAAAAAGAAAGAGACACACACACATTACTACACTGCTTTTATTTTCATTCACTGTCACACACATGTAGGGGCTTGCAAACAGGTGACATCACACCGGAAACACTCCCAGGAAACTCTCCCACACAATCATTTTAAAGATGACGCACACACACACAACTTAATGGGATTCTTTCAAAATGACACACACACACACTCCAAAGCATTTAAGTGAAATTACACACCTGTTTGGGTTTGTAGAGCCCGTGTTTGTCACAGTTGGGGAGGTAGAATCTGGTTAACCTGTCTCCAAGCTTCTGCTGAGATTTGGCAATTTTATCCAAAGCTCTCTGCAGCTCAATGTGACAGGGACCCTGAGAAAACACACAAGGGAGGAAAGGGTTAACAAAGCAATCAAGAAGCATGAATAGAAAACTTGTAATAACAAGCATCACTATCATGTTGGAACATCCCCTCATTACGCAGCGTACGCGCGCCCCCCTGTGGTGAAGCAACCCTCTCTTTGAATCTCCAAAAAACTTTTAGGAACATATCACACACTGAGGGATTCAGTGAATGCATGCAGGAAAAAAAGAGGAATGTGTGTGTTTCTCACCTGTTCGATGACTTTCTTGCGGTTGGCGATGAGTTTGGCTTTCATGCTTTCCTGTGCGTCCGCAGCAGCCCGCGGGTCGTAGGGCTTACTGTGGCCGGGGAGGTAGTGATTGGAGCCGAGGTCCGAGATGATGGCTGTGTTCTCCATCTCCGGCTCAGGCTCTACCTGATCTGGAGGAAGAAATGAATGAATGTTAAGAAGAGCTGACAGGAAAGAGAAAGTGTTTGGGGAGATTTTGGAGATAAAAATGTGGAAATGGAAAGGCCTACCTTGCGTCTGGGGCTCGGGAGTGGAGGTTGGCTCTGTGCTCTCCGTGCACACAGCTTGTCCCCGGGTGAGGGAGTGCAGCGGCCGGGGGTCGCCGGGTCTCGGGGTGCACCTCAGTCCGGAGCCGCACGGCGCCGTGTAGATCCCGCACAGCTCCCCAGCGGTGAGAGCGCAGGCGAGGCAGCATCCACAGCCCGGTTCGCGGAGCACCTCTGCACAGCCGGGCGCCACCATTGGACACTGGCTCTCCCTCTCCGGAGTACACTGGGCGCATCGGATCGGCTCTGGCCCCACCACCGGGGACCCCAACGAGCCTGTGGCCAGCAAGGAGCACACCGCTGCCACCACGACGTGCTGCAAATATAATCCACGCGTTGCCAACATAGTGAGAAAGATACTCAGGATAGATAGAATAAAATGTGGAGCAAGGTTGAAGCAAGAATGAAAGGTAAACGCCGGATTCCGGATCTTGCTCAGTTGTCTCTTTCGTTTGATTTGGGGAAAATGTCTAACTGTGCGTTGCGCGCAGCCGTATTTATAGCCGGCTCCTCTGTGAGTGTTTGACGCATCGGCCTTATGAATGATTTCTGGAAAGAAGGTGTGATAATAGGATGGGCTCTGATTGGCCCGCCTATGTCCGGCCAGGCTGCTTCATTTGAATACAACACGTCAATATTTATGTTGGAACAGCCAGTGCCTGCACGTATCACTGACCAGTGACGACACCAGTGTCTGATGTTGCAATCAGGACCCCCCCTTTTCTCACCCTCGTGCTACACTAAACTACTTTACTTCACTCTGCCGGCTTACAGCAACAACACTACACACAGAGACCGGCCGGCTTGGATTCTTTCTGCTTGATTTGAGAAGTTGTAATAAAAAGAAGTTCGCACAGCGGCGCTCTGGAGCTGAATCAATGTCACATTTCACTCTCTTCCTTGTTTTCCCAGCCTGACTCAAACGAGCAGCTCATTTTCAGGACAGTGCTTTCCATTCATGAGGGCTTTCTATTATTTCTCCTCTTCTTACACAACTTTGGGGAACACTAATAATGAGCGCACGCCCACGCTCGGTGCGTGCGCGCAAAGCTCCAACAGGACATGAGAAGCATTCATGCGTCGCAGAGAGATAATAACCAGAGTTTCAGAAATAGCTCCGCAAATGAGGGTCACAGTTGAGTCTGGAGAAAAGGAGGGGGGGTTTGAACCCGGGGATGTGATCCTTTTCTGTCCCAAAGCGCGCGCACTGGAGCCGGCTTTGGGCCAGTAGATGTCCAGTACATGTTTCCTGGGACAATAATAGAGCAACAGCTTTGATCCGGGTCTGCGCTAACATGGCCTCAGACACGTCCCGAGCCCCCGCACTGACTCTGCATCACACACACATGACAACACAACGAGACACAAGACACGAACAGACACTCGTGGTTAAAGTGACTATATTCTGAAAACTCCAGAAACAGGACTCGGCCTTTAGGAGATCCTGCAAGAATGCACAAAGATCCTCAAAGACGACAAAGAAGCTTCATGACCCAAATTTATTTAAGACACTTTTCTTCTGTTTAAGTGAAGATGTGCCATCATGTAAACATAAATGATGAACAGAAGCACCTTCTTCTTTTTTCTTGTCAAAATTCAGCCCAAATGTTAAGATTGTAAATTTCGCCATAGTGGGAAGAATTAATAACTAAATATTAACTTATCCTATAATTGGTCGAGCTGATGAGCAAAAGTTTCACAATTTTGACCTTTTCTCACTATTTTGACTTTTTAAGTCTCAAAATTTCATCTTCTTAGCTCAAAACTTTGGCTTTTCTCTCCACAATTTTGACTTTTATCTCAGTAGTTTGACTCTTTCCTCAGAATTTTGACTTTTTAAGTATCAAAATTTCATTTTCTTATCTCAAAACTTTGACTTTTATCTCAGGCTTTTGACTCTTTCCTCAGAATTTTGACTTTTTAAGTATCAAAATTTCATTTTCTTATCTCAAAACTTTGACTTTTATCTCAGGCTTTGACTCTCTCCTCAGAAATTTGACTTTTTTTTGCCTCAAATTGTTGTATAATATAATATATTATATATATATATAATTTTGACTTTTATCTCAGAATTTTGACTTTTTAAATTTCAAGATTAAGTCTTCTTATCACAAAACTTTGACTTTTGTTGCGGTATTTTGACTTTTTTCTCAGAATTTTAACTTTTTAAATTTCAAGATTAAGTCTTCTTATCACAAAACTTTGAGTTTTATCACAGTATTTTAACTTTTTCCTCAGAATTTTGACTTTTTAGTGATCAAAATTTCATCTTTCCTCAGAATTTTGACTTTTTAAACCCCAAATCTCGTCTTCTCATCTCAAAAGTTTGTGTTTTCTCCTAAAAAAGATTGACTTTTATCTCAGTATTTTGACCTTTTCCTCAGAATTTAGACTTTTTCCTTCAGAGTTTTACTTTAGCTCAAACTTTTGAGGTTTTAATACCAGAATTTCAACTTTTAAGCCAAAAATTCTGATTTTATCTCAAAGTTCTTAACTTTTGTCTTAAAATTTTGACTCTTTCTCTCATATTTTTGATATCTTCTCTTTTAACTTTGACCATTTGTGCTAAAATTAGACCTTTCCTCACAATTTGGGCTACTTTTCCCCCCTCAGAATTTACTTTAATTACTAAATGTCAACTTTTTATTGCAGGGCTTTACTTTTTTTACTCAAAGTTTTGACTTTTTTGGGGGGAAAGAAATTAAAAAAGCCAAATTTCATGTTTACATTTTGAACTAACAGAAATGGGATTCTATAATCATGACTCCTCACATAATCAAATAAAAGAAAATTTCACATTTTTGTGCAAAAATAAAGAAAATGCCTCAAAATTTTTGTTCAAGTTTAGATTATATTTTGAGATTCTTACATTTCAGTTTTGCAGATTTTGCCTTCCATCAGTCACAATCATGAGTAAAAGAAGGGAATTACTGTTAACTACAGTTGGTTTGTAACAGTGCATTTCTATTGCAGCATTTTCTGTCTGTGAGTGCAGAGCAAACACTCAGAGTCTCATGTTTTCACGCTCAACATCTTGGCAGGTTGCATCAGAATAACGGCAGCAGCTCAGTGCAGCTTTGCTTCATTATGAATATCAATGGTCTGTAGAACAAGCTGAGAAAAACCTCAACATCTTGGGGAAATATATTAAATACACCCGGACATAATTTTACCACTTAAAATGAAGACATGTCTGGATAAAAGAGGATGTTTGGTCTCTATACTTGACGTTCCTTCAGCAAGTTTGGAGCTGTCTGCACTGATGTGTGTGTCTCTGAAAGTGTTGATGCTACACAATAGACTACTTTCACTTTTATTGTTTTTTTTTTTTAACGGTTGCTGCAAAGCATGTGGTGTCCTGCCAGAGCTGACTGCAGTCATGCATGTGGTCAAGTGTCTTCTGCAGCAAACCGCACATGAAAAAACATGACAAAACTTGGTTTTTGGTGTGAAAGTCTGGGTACCATTTCACTGCAAAAAAATAAACATTAACAAAAAGGTAATTAGCTTGAGTTAATAAGCTTTAATACCACAACAAACAAACAGTATCACCTCTTCTTACTGGTCTCATTCCATCCCCCCTAACTCATCTATTTTCATGTTAATGTAAGAATTAATGACCCCATTTGTGGACTTTTCTTCTGATGCAATAGGCTGCATTGTGTGAGCGGGTGGGCCCATGCAATTGCTTTATAGGATTGCATCATCTGTCAACTGGTGTTAACAGATTTGTATTCCTCAAAGCTGCAGGCTAAATAAAGCTTTCAGCGTAATCTGATGTGGCGTGTTTCCTCGACCCACTGCCCCCACATGGCATGCAGACATCTTCATCTCTGTGTCAAGGTGTGTTTTGTCAAATCACACACGTTGAGTGCACGTGGAGAAGGTTGGGATCAGTTAGAGAGAGGAGTGAAGACTTTTACTCACAGACTGCACGAAAAATCCCTGCTTTTAATTCCTGTTACTTAGTTTTCTGAGAGAAAAGTTGCACTTTACTTTCATTTAGGAGCCAAAATCATGTCTAGTGTTTTGGAAGATGATAATCAATTTAAAGATGTGATGTCTTCTGATGCAACAACCCAACAAAATATAAAGCTGGAGTAGATAAATGGGCTGGTTAGAATGAGATTCATATGGATCAAATGCAAGATTAAAATGCTGCTTTTGTGTTACTTTTGTTTAAAATGATTATTTGCAAATAAATATGCTTTGTGGGGGGATGTTTCTCTTATTCTGCATGCTTAGTATTGATATATTTAATACTTGAAGGATGTTTTTGTGTCAGAACGTCCTCCTAGAAGTGATTAAATAGTGTATCACGAATCCATCGAGTTGTCAAGTACCTTGAGTTTAATATAAAAAGGTACAGCAATGTAATCTTGGAAGATTTAATTTGGTTTCCACTCACCTAATCTGAAAAAACAAAACAAAACAAAACACAAAAACACCAAAATAATTTAAAATGTTGCTTGACCTTGATATTTTTTTTAAATTTTTAATGATTTAAACTCAAAAAGTAAACTCTTTATTCCAACAGTATATTCATTTCAGTGCACACAAGGGGCCTAATTGTTGGAAAACATGCACTAAAGTGTCCTTTTGAAGACTCACTGTGCCCTTAAGTGTCTTCTTGGGAGCCACAACAAATGCTGAAGTGCCCGCCTGGTTGGCAAACTG
This sequence comes from Thalassoma bifasciatum, assembly GCA_008086565.1. Classification (NCBI taxonomy): domain Eukaryota; kingdom Metazoa; phylum Chordata; class Actinopteri; order Labriformes; family Labridae; genus Thalassoma; species Thalassoma bifasciatum. The sequence goes on from RPOG01004738.1 coordinate 8,486, forward strand.
TTCTAATGTGCCATTTTGGGTGGTTAAAACACAATAAACTGTCCTGCTGGGAGCAAAAACACAGAAACACATGCTTTTTTTTTTTTTTTTTTTTTTTTTTTTAAATTAATTACATAAACAGACAAAACAACATAAACACAAAATACACCCCACTCACCCTCACCTCCCACACAAAACTACACATGGTACAAAAAAAAGTATACATATAGACCAGTTCAGTTTACATTTTCAAAATAAACCTTTGAGAACCTCCCATCTCCTTTCATATGTTTTGGCATCATTGTCGGTTTCAACCATATAACCTTCTACGACTATATATCTCTGTACAAATCTTTTAAAGGAAATAATATTGAGTGAAGATCTATCTATGGCCTTAAAAATAAAACGTTTACCAAGAACAATAATTAGGTTAACTAAGTCATTACTGTCTACAAACTCTCCTAAGAATACAGAGACAAAATCTAATTTTAAGGACAGGCCAATTTCTAAACACATTTTCTCAACGTTGTTCCAAAACAAGGACACTATGTGACAGTGCCAAAACATGTGCAAGGTGGATTCAGACTCCTGATAACAGAAACACATGCTTTAGTGTTCTTTCAGCCCCATGTCATATGTTTAAGTGGCCTGATAGGCATCAAAATATGCTTAAAATCTCTCTCAAGGGCCAAAATGTGTGTCAAAGTGTCCTCTTTGGAGCCTAAATACTTGGTGATTCTTGTTTTTTTAGTCGGCAAATCCACTTATCTGACCCTTTTTCTGCCCTCCTTTAAGCCAGAACACATGCTTTAGTTCCCTCTTCCTGGGATCCAAAATATGCAAAGGTACCCTTACAATGGCCAAAATGTATGCTTGAGTACTCGTGCCAGGATTGTGCTTTAGCGTCTTCTTGGGAGCCAAAATGCATGATGTATGTGCCCTTTTTTTCTTTTACCCCTTCCCTTCAAAACGTCTATGCACGGCACTGATTCATTTATTTTCCTGACTGTCTCAGCTGCCCTAAGGCTCCTGTAAAGATTCTTTACTGCTCATGACACAGGCTGGAAATACTGCAAATATTTCTTCACTGCTCACAAAATTGAGCGCTCATAAAGAGTGTTGACAATCAGTCGTTCAAATTTAAATCGAAGATGCCATACTTTTGCCCAAGATAATACAAAAGCCAAACAAAAAAGTGGTCAACAAACAAAAAAGAAACATGTTTGATATGATTTTATTTGTGTGGAACTGCTGTTGGAGCAAGGAGGACTTGTCTGCCTGTGAGTGTTTTAGGGGCGACACCCACTGTTTCCTGAGAATAGTGAGATCAATACCTTAGAGTCTTCAAACTACTGAAAATTTGTCACTTTTTTTTGAAAGTGAGTCACCACAGGGGCCTGAAAAGTTGCTAAATATAGCCAGAAAGTCACAGAGTTGGCACCACTGACTTGGTGTCAGACACAGTGAGTGATGGTGCCCTGCAGACACAACCTTAGTTCAGGGTTTCTACTGCAGAGATTCACGATGAGTGATGCATTTGACATCACAAAGTATAACTTTTATCGGGCTCCTCAAAGAGAGAATAGGAACTATAACTTAGAAAAAAGTTCCTTCACTGGAGCTTTAAGTGACTCACTCTCATTTTCTCGGCCTCTGAAAGTTTGTGACCCACGTGAGTCTGAATCTTTGGCCCAAACATGAGCTTGTAGTGACTGACCCACCTTTGGGAAAATATGGAGGAAATGGAGCTCCTTCTGTCCATTCTATTAATAAATCATGTGAAGTGAGCACATGTGCAGCTCTTACACTTTGTCCTAACGGATGTACAAATGTTTGTTTTCTTGGATTCTTACTGTGCAGGAATTCAGTCCTGCATGCACAACACAAAAGCGTTTCATTATTTATGACAATATCAGCTATGCAGTCAGCTTTTCCTACTCTTCCAACTATTTCAGCAGCTAATTCATGACTTTTACTACAGTTGCGACTGTTTCCGTTGATACAGCTAACCTTGACTGATAATCTGTCTTAAGGAATGAATCCATTTTAAGCTCCCATTCAGGTTTAAAGCCAGTCCCAGCTGTCAGCAGTGGACACACTGAGACAGACAACCATTCACACACACTCAAGCCTTCAGGCAGTTTAGGGTCTCGTCTTGATCTAATGAACACGTGGAAGGAAGCGGGAGAAAACTGAACCCATGCATGCACAGAGAGAACATGTAAACCCCACAAAAAAGGGATCCTTTAGCCCAAAAAGGGGTCAAATCTGAAACTTTATGCTCTTAGACGACAGAGCTAACTACTGATCCAGTTTGCATACAAGGAAATAAACGCTAAGTTTAAAGACATTTTTTGAGGTGACAAGTTTGGACCTTGGCTACATGACTTTGCTTATTATTTGAGACGTGTAAAGCTCACAGCAGATTTACAAATCAGACAACTCATACATTGATGTACATAGAGTGTGATCATGGGCCTAAAGGGGGAGACATTAATGGGAGACAAAATGTGTGCTAAAGTGCACTCTTGAGAGCAATTATACACCTTTAGATGTTTTCCTTGGGAGCCATGCTTGTGCCAAAGTGCTCCAATGGGAACTGAAACAAGGTTGGCAAACCATGCGCAGCTCTTTTAGCAGGTTAAAACATGATAAACTGGCTTCCGAGGATCCAAAACATGTGCTTAAGTTCCCTTTCAAGCATCAAAACACATGTGCTGTATCTTCTTGGGAACCAAAACACGTGCTGGAGTACCCTTCTGGTTGGCAAAGCTCATTTACCTGCCCCTTTGGCTGGTTATAACTAAGATAGATTGGCCTCTTGGGAGCCAAAAGACATGCTTAAGTGCCTTCTTGGCTCCAAAACACATGATTTGGTGTTGTATTGGGGGCAGAAATATGTGAAAGTGCCTTCTTGAGCATCAAAACACACAGGGAAATGCCTTCCTGGCTGGTGAACCAAACTTATCTTTCCCTTTGACTGGTACCAAGATGATAAACTGCTGTCCTGGGAGCCAAAACACAAAAAAAAAGCGCTCTCAGGAGCCAAAATGCACGCTAAGGTGCCCACTTGCACATCAAAACATGTGTCAAAATGCCCTCCTTGGTGCAAAACTTGCTTTAGAGTGACTCTATGAGAGCTAAAACAAATGCCAAAGTGTCCTCCTGAATGGCGAAATACACTTATCTTCCCCTTTGGCTGGTGAAAACTGATAAACTGGCCTCCTGGGATCCAAAACATGTGCTAAAGATCCCTCTTTGGAGCCAAAACATAAACTAAACTGCCCTCTTGTACTTCAGAACACCTGCTAGTGTCCTTTAAGATGCCTGAGTCCCCTCCTGGTTACTCAACCACACTAATCTACCCCATCGTCCAGTTAGAGCATGATAAACTGCCCTCTCCGGAGCCAAAACGTGTGCTGTATGCACCTATTTTTTCTTTCGCTTCTACCCTTCAAACATGTTTGTGCACGCCACTGCACACATATCTGTGCAACTGACATTCATTTCTGTGCAACTGACACACTGACACTGTGACTGACAACAAAGATCTTCTGCACAGCATGAGTTTGTAATGAATGACCCACCTTTGGGACAGTGAGGATTGTAAGTTTTAAGAGAAATAAACTTCATTCAGTCCATGCAGTGAATGCATCATGTGATCTCTGCACATGCAGAGTTTAACAGATGTTCAAATGTTTGTTTTCTGTCACTTTCTCTGAACAGGGGGCGACTCCTTTCATGCATAGCTGGATGCACTGAACCAGGCTTTCTTTGGCATTGCTTAAAGACTTATTGTCATTGTTAAAAGTTTCACCTGAGATGGCATCGAGACCCAGCGAGAGTGGAAAAATCCGCTTAAGTGGCTTCGACAGGCGGCGACAGCTCAGTTTCTGATATAAAACATGACATGCAACAACTGTGGCAAAGATCAAAGAGTTATATATGATGATTTACAAAATAAAAGCATGAATATTCCAAACATCTGGATCGAACTTTTAAAGCATCTCATGGCTCTCTGGAGTCTAAATAACTTTGTTGGTGATTCCACGCCGGGGGTGCAGTGTCCTCAAACGGCTCTCTCCTGTTTTATTCGACCCTCTGATTTTAATGACACTTAGCAAGAGAAGTCCTCTGCAAGAAAGGAAATAACTTCTTAAAGAATGTAGAAACACAGCAGATGATTAAATAAATAAATGCACGACCTACTGAGTAAACATTCCAAACCTCTGTTTTTGTTTTCTTTTTTTTTATCTGCAGAAATAGACTGACGTCATTGCAGTGGTAAAAGTTAAAATTTTACAACAGCAGTCACGTTTCCTGGTGCACATGCAGTGAATTTGGCTCAGCGTGTCCTCAGCTGAACTCTGATTTGAGGACGACGCCTGCAGTCTGCGTCCTTGTGAGGGAATGTGGACTCCCCGGGCCGCTCGGAGCCGAAACGTGGACTGGATGCTGCACGTCGGGACATTTATTCCCTTTCACCCAAATATTCAGCTTGAATTGTTTGTAGCCGGCTTTGAAAAGGCCTCTCCTCTTGTGTAAAGCCTTTCCATCTGTCATTAAGATCTTATGATGCGGCTTCACACGGCTGACTGATCGCTGCGTAAAGGTGTCCACGCAATGAGCAGGCTGATGTGGAGATGAAGAGACGTGAGGGATTAAAACATGTGGATTATTGTTATGAAGGAGCCACATGTGCTGTGTTGTGCTGTCAGATCAGAGGCGAGTGTTCAAACAGAAACAGAAGAGAGTTATCTCAGGTCAGGGACAGACCTACTTTTTCAAAAACACATGTACACAGCGGGATGCATCAGAGCCCCCGAAACCCAGACCACAAAACACCACAAAGCCCCCGTAAAGCTGCTGCGGGGTTTTGTGTTTGGGGGAGTGATGATAAGCAGGATTTTCCATCTCTTTCAGATGTCACATGACACACATCAAACGGCGCTTGGCATTGAACGTCCCAAGACTGGAATGTTTACCTTCGACAAGAGCAGCGGGGAAAATGGTCTTGTTGTCTCAGGAGCAGCTCACACCCACCCAAACACACACACACACACACACACACACACATGCACACACTGACGCACACACACACCCAGGTTCCATTTATGGTGATTTAAACCTTGCCCTTTGGAGGGTGTTGAGAGGGGGGCATCTACGACGGACGAGCTCAGAAAAACATGGTTGTTTGAGATCACACCCACAGAAAGAATGCACACCTGCATGAATACTACACAGACTGAAAGTATGAGGTTCTTTGAGGTTAACGTACGGATATACATGAACCTCTGCCACTCACGAGGGGAGGGCAAAGGAATCAGAAATATTAAGGTTTGGAAATCAACGACTTACAGCAGGTTCTGGAGCTACTCTCAGAAAGACACTTCAAAAAAGGGTTCATAAGTATCGAAGAGCGCCCGTTTTATGAGTGTTCTATAAATTACTGTAACTGCTCACAGGAATCCATGTGTAACAACATTGAGTAACTCTTCAGTAACTTAAAAAACTCTTGAATTATTCAGTCAAGGGAAAAAATTCAAACACTTCCTGAGAGAAGAGAAGATGAGCTTTCTGGGTATAATCTTTCGTGTTGCATTTAGGATCACACTATCCAAGATCAAGACTTGTCCTGGGCCAGAATGCACAAAGACAAGACCAAGACTTTTGAGAGGCCGCATGGAGTTTAGACAAAGACCGAGACTTGCCTAGACCAAGACAAGACGGAGGCTTATGAGAGTCTAGATCACATTAAGACCAAGACCAAGACAAGCTTAGACCAAGACAAGACCAAGACTTTTAAGAATCTGGACGGAGTTAAGACCTAGACTGGGACAAGCCTAGACCAAGACAAGACCAAGACTTTTAAGAATCTGGACGGAGTTAAGACCTAGACTGGGACAAGCCTAGACCAAGACAAGAGCAAGACTTTTAGGAGACTAGATGGAGTCGACAACAAGATGGAAACACGACTAGACCAAGACCAAGACTTTTGAGAGTCTACATTGAGTTTAGACCAAGACTTGCCTTGACCAAAACAAAATCAAGGCTTATGAGAGTCCAGATAGGGTTAAGACCAAGACAAGCTTAGACCAAGTCTTGACCAAGACTTTTGAGCGTCTACCTTGAGTTAAGAACAGCACTGAGACAAGCCTAGACCAAGACCAAGACTTTTAAGAGTCCAGAACAAGCTGAAAACAAGATCAAGACAAGCCGAGACCTAACCTAGACCAAGATCCAAGACTTCTGAGAGTCATGATTGAGTTAAAAACAAGAATGAGACAAATCTAGACCAAAACAAGACCAAGACTTTTGAGAGTCAAGATAGCGTTAAGACCAAGACAAAAACAAGCCCAGACCAAGACAAGAGCGAGACTTTTAGGAGTCGACAACAAGACGGAGACAAGCCTAGACCCAAAGCTGTGACTTCTGTGAGAGTCCAGACCCATTGAAGTACAAGACCAAGATAAGCTTAGACGAAGCTAAGACCAAGACTCAAGACTTTTGAGAGTCATGGTGGAGTTAAAATCAAGAATGAGACAAGTCTAGACCAAGACAAGACCAAGACTTTTAAGAATCTGGAAGAAGTTAAGACCAAGACTGAGACAAGCCTAAACTAAAGCAAGACTGAGACTTTTGAGACACCAGATTGAGTTGAAAACAAGACTGAAACAAGCCTAGACCAAGACTGAGACTTTTGAGAGTCTAGATCGAGTTAAGAATAAGACCGAGACTTGCCTTGACCAAGACAGGACCAAGACTTTTGAGAATCAAGACTGAGTTAAGACCAAAACATTTGCATGCCAGGAAAAAATTATTTTAAGCACAACCAGAGCTGCAACCTACACCTGCTCAGTTTTAGCATGTTTTTTTTTTCCAGCCTTATGAACAATTCCAACTACTGCAGAACACACATCACATTTTCTGAGCTTGCAAGAGAGCTGAGACAGATGAAATGTGAGGAGTGAATTGCATTGCGCAACTATTTCATAACAGTATATAACATTTGTGCAACAAACTTCATGGTGCCAAATGTTGCATCTGCACTCATGAAGCACAAACCAGCAGAGAACCTCCATGTTTGGTCCCACGAGGATTTTTTAAATTTTATTTCAGCTACTTTTACTTGTGACAAAGTATTTCTACACACTATTCAAGAGCAAATTTAGAGCATTTTCTGGTTTGAGCAACTCAGAGGTAACATCACCTCAGCAACACTCTGCGCATTAGTATTCCTCACAATTAGTTTCAACACCTGTTTGAGTGTGTAAATAACACAACAGAGCACACTCATTTGGACTCTAATTAAGTTTAAGGAATATAAATTTAGTTCACACCTCATATTTTGGTTCGTTGATTTAATGCACATAACATTGACCTCTTTTATAAGCCTACTGCTTTAAACATTGGCCCAATCTTGCAACTGTTTTCATGGGATTCCTTCAATGAACAGTTGCAAACGGTAAATAACACAATCCAAGCAGAAAAAAGATTGTTATCATGTCAGAATGAGTTCTCAAAGACTGAAAATATTTGTTTTCCACTGTGAAATCCTAATTATCAGACACTGACCACATCCAGCATCAGAAAGTTTATAGGGTTAAACATACATCATTGTGTGCGTCATTGTGCAGAACAGTGCAACGACCATGAAAATCTGTGATCTGGTGCAGATGGGATCTCCGGTCTCTGTGCGTAAAACCCGTCTTGTCCCCGGTCCCAGAGGGACGGCGGATGGCGTGCTCTGGTTAACCAGCGTCCTCTCCAGGGCCGAGAATCAGCGGCCAGGAATGTGATGTGAAGGAGCACAATGACGCTAATCCCCAGCAAAGTTGTTCTTATTCTTCTCTTCTCGCTCTCAGAAGATTTCCTTAATCAGATAATCCTCCTCGTATTAAACGGGCCGCTCATAGATGGAGTCTGGGAGAAGCAGCGACACAGAGCCGGGTCATTCATGGCAGAGGGACACTCGCTGCTTCAGCGCCCTGAATGGGGAGATGGATTTATTTGTCAGGCGGCTGTGTCTTGGCATGTTGCATGATGGTTCACGTGTGTGTGTGTGTTTGTGTGTTTTGGTGTGTTCCTGAAAAAAGTGTATATGTTTGTAAGCTTGTGATTGTACACTTGTGTGTGGGAAACCCAGGAAATCCAGGCTCCCATGCGCCAGCAGCCATTGTGTTTAGCTTCCTCCTCTCTCTGAGTGTTGTGTGTGTGTGTGTGTGTGTGTGTGTGTGTGTGTGTGTATGAGCTGCAGTGCTTCCCTCTCTCGTGGCTCTAATGAGAAGACGGAGGAAGCTGGAGGATTGTACTTGGCAAAGTGAACTGAAACTCTCATGAATGAATCAGAGGAGCTGTGTTGGTGGATTTACCTTTATTATGTCCCCACGCTGAGCTTTTCTGTCCCACTTCACCGTTACCTTCTCCCTGCTCCTCCTTTTTCCCTCTTCAGATCCGTGCATGTGGATCCTTTCTTCACCCACAATAGACGGTGTGTCCAGAACATCCACTTCAAAGTATCAGAGCAGGAAAGAACGACTGCAGATCATGACGATAAACTCTCTTTGTGATGTCCCTTGACTTTATTTGGCTCAGTTTCACTTTACTATTAACTTCAGCGAGCCTGAGAGGGAGGAAAAACTGTACACAGGGGACTGAAAGTTGTGCATTCCTGCTTTTTAAGAGATGACTGCATGCACATAGTTAGCTCCAAATAAAAACTGACCCACAAATAAAAGTCAGTCCTGTCAAATTCCTGTGAGACATAATTTCCCCTGTTCTAAAATGGTGTTGACATGGATGTAGACTTTGGATTTTAGATGCTGAAAGGAAATATCCACCAATTTGATTGCTTCTTACTGCTTCTGATTTCCTTCCAAATCAAAATTTGGCCTCAGTTTTGGAGCTGAACTGACTCATTGGTGTTCCTGATATATACAAGTATAAGTTTCTAAAAAACAGACATGAGGTCATTGTTACCTTGACCTTTGACCTTCAGCATTCAAACCAGAGGACATGCTCACAATATATGAACAACAACAATACAACACTGAGGAAATACTCCAGTTGGAGTGCGTAATAAAAGCATATTGGATTCTGTCAGAAAATGCAACTTAGACATACAAAGGACAAGACTGACAGAGATGAGAAGAATCAGATTTGTCACACTGGTGAGCTATCTAATTTCTAAGAAAGGTCCATTAAAAGTGAGGCAACACAACACCATAATTCTTAAATATTCCTCAGATAAAATTCATGATGGAGGATGAGGGCCATGCTAAAGATAAAAAAAAAGGAAACTTAAGAGATTAAACTCATAAATTTACAAGAATTAAGTTGTAAACTTACAAAAATAAAGTCATAAACATACAAGAATAAAGTTGTGAACTTACAAAATAAAGTCCTAAACTTCAAGAGAATTAAGTCGTAAGCTTAGGAGATTTAAGTCATAAACTTATGAGAATAAAGTCATGAGATTATGAGAAAAAAGTCATAACCTTATGAGAATCAAGGCATAAACTTGTGAGAAAAAAGTCCTAAACTCAGGAGAATTAAGTCATAAACTAAGGAGAATTAAGACGTAAACTTAAGAGAAATAAGTTTTAATCTTATGAGAATAAAAGTCATAACCTTACTAGAATTAAGGCATAAACTTACCAGAATTAAGATGTTAACTTTACAACTAAAGTTGTAAACGTATAAGAAAAAAGTCCTAAACTCAGGAGGATTAAGTCATAAACTTATGAGAACTAAGTTGTAAACCTACAAAAAAATAAGTTGTAAACTTATGAGAAAAAAATTAATGATTTTAAGAGAATCAAGGCATACATTTATGAGAATTAACATATAAACCTATGAGAAATTAGTTGTAAAGGTATAAGAAAAAAAGCCATAACCTTACAAGTATAAAGTTGTAAACATTAGCGAAAAAGAGTCATAAACTTCTGAGAACTAAGTCATGAACTTGTGAGAATAAGTCATCTCAAGAGAATGATCTTGCAGTCTGTCTGTTGTTGCCCCTGTTTGTTTTCCAATTTTTTTGTACTTTATTACTTAATTTTTTATATATTTATATTTTTTTCTTTTTACTAGCTTGTTATTCATGTGGGAGTTTAAAAAAATTGTCACTTAAAGCCCCAAAGCCCCATAACATGGAAGCAGGTCAGTTGTGTAAGTTGTTAAAGTTTCTGGATCATTGTGTCCCCTCCATGATGGTGTTTATCTTCTTAACTTGACTGACTGACCTTTTTTTTCTTTTATTTATTACTTTTTGGCTGCAATGATCAAGAGGTAAAAAAAAAAATTCTAATATTGCAACAGCTGTGAACATTTCAGCATCGTCCTCACTGATCACATGCTTTTGTTTACTTGTTCCTTCAGTTTACGTCACAACTGAATCCTGCAGTTTGTGAAAGAGGCCGAGCTTTGACTGTTTACAGACAGATATCATGTCTGTCATGTCTGTTACAGTGAAAACGCAAGACTGTGATTGTCTAATCTGACACTGAAGGGGTTGAGTCTGTGAAACGATTGTTTGGTCTAAACATGGCGAGATGATGTAAGTTTGAAAAGTGCAGATAAACTAACGGACTAACATCGCTTTCTGCTTTCCCTAACGATGAATGAGTGCATGTGCGAAAGCAGAAAGTGGAGAATGATGTTTCATTTGCGCTCGTCTGAGCAGTTAATTTTCCCTGAGAGGTCGATCAAAACCGTTCACAAATCTCAGGATAATCTTTTCCTGGAAAGACTGTTGATGCTCCAATTCTAGTTTCTATTTACCTCCGTTTTACTTGGTTCAATGCACAGACTTCAGAGGCACACATCCTCCAATCAGGACGAGTAATCCCCAAACTGTGTGGGGCGAGTCTCCAGTGGTGAAGAAAGAAAAATGTTAATGTGGGATTTTCACGATGGGATATCCCGTGTCTGTCTGCACATGTCAGTCTGTGGGTCAGGTCAGTGTTATCCGCCTGTTTTCCTCCGCTTTATCAGTTTACCTCAGGTTACCCCGTTCCGCCCCGTTCTGGAGGTTATTATGACATTTTCAGCCCGTTTTAAGGTGTTTTCTCTCGGCTCGTCACATTCCATCTGTGTTAACATTCAGAAGAGACCAAACATTCAGGAGCAGCTACAGAAGGTTAACAAAGGTCACCGCTGTTCTTACACAACACGCCGTTCATTGACCCTGAGTGGATCTGTGCAGCAAAACACTACGTACGAGACGGAGCATAACACTGTCACAGTGGGGAAATCCTTGATGAGGAACAAGCGAGTGGGTGGATGTTTTTCTCTCCACTAATCAGAAAAAAAGCAGTTTGTGTTCTTGGCTCTTGCTCGAGTTCTCGAAGAAGCTCAGTTGTGGATCTGGAGTTCTTGGAAGAATATTTCCAGCTCCGAACACCGAGAGCGTCTGAGAGCTTTGATCCTCGCATCTGGGTTTGATTAAATGGAGAATTCAGTGAATCAGGTCGAATCATGTGCTGTAAATCTGAACAACCCCCCTCCTCTGTTGCCGACAGTGGGATGATCTCTGGGGATCCCTGTGGAGCAAACAGTCTGTACTGTGAACCTGATGCAGGTTGTAACAGCCAAAATTTCACTGTGTCCTGAAAAACATCAGCAAAACAGAGCAGCTGTCTGCACGAGACGATTTATGAGCCGTGATTAAAGCATAAAGAAGCTGTTTGAGATCATTGACTTGTGCTCTGGGTTAAAGAACAGCAGCTACAACTCTGAGCTTCTTATAACTCTTCATGTTTTGGGACGTTTGGTGACTTTCTGCACTGCAAAAAAAGGGAGTCTGAATATAAGATAAAAATACTGAATTTGATGGAAAAACATCTTAAAACTAGTGAAATGATCTGTCCATGCAGCAAGATAATTTCACTTGACTAGAAATCTTGAAATAAGACTGATAAATCTAAAAACAAGATGGCCTTGATAAGTATTCTCAGATCTTAAAACAAGAAGAAAATGCTCATTTTTAGATTAAAATGCTTGAAAACAAACTTCCTGAAGAAGAATTTTAATTGAAATATACTGAATATGAGCAACAGAATCTAATTTCATGCTTCTTTTTTTCTTAATTTTGGAAAATGGAATGAAAAATATCACTTTTTTAAGGTTCATATTAACCCATGATGAAATGTAAACTTGTTTAGCACATTACTGATGACACTTACAGACATTTTGACAAATAAGATATTTTTAAATGGATGTTTCTCTGCAGCGGGAAACCACAGGATACTGTGATCAGGCTTAGCTCGAAATAAGTCTAATGAACTTATTTTAATGAAAGCAATCTGGGACAAAACTGCAGTATCAACGTTTCAGTCTCCCCCTGTTTTACATTTGTCAAGACAAAACTTTAGGTTTACAACTGATCCAAGCTTCAACCTCCATGAAATCAATGTTAAAACTTCAGTCCCTCGAGTGTCCACTAGAGGCTGACTGGAAGTACCAAAAACAACATACACAACCATTTAATCAAGCAGATCTCTTTCTCTAACTGTAGACACTGTGATGTTTTTTAAAATTCTTCAGTCACTCAGGGGATATTAACATTAAAACAGCAGCCTTTGAGTTTGAGTTCAGCATTTTCAAATGGCTCCAGACAACAAAAGTCCTCAAAACTTTGCTAAAGAAAAAGGTGAGTGACATCACAGAGACTGTGTTCATGTATCATACAGTCTCTCACCTTCTCCTGCTGGCTAACTTTCTGGGTTGTTGCAAATATTTGTTGGTTTTCACACTCTGGGCCTGATCTATTAAAGGTTTGCATGTATTAGGATCATGTGTGTGTGTCTGTCTACTCTGATCTGGAGCAGGTGTGTGAAGCTTATCTTTGCTTCTAGTTTCCTGCACTGACTCATTACCACGGTATCAGAGAAGATGAGATAATGAGAGTTGGTTCAAGAACTCTGTGTCTTTCAGTGTTTCCTTGTATTTCTGGTTTCTTCTTGGAAGTTAAAGGCCTCTTCTCCTCTCTTAGCTCTTTCTTCTGTTCCAAGTTCTTGGAGTTTTGTTTCATTTTGGGCAATGTGACGTTTTTAACTGGGGTGCCCTGACCCATTTATTCAAAAGAGAGACATGAATTATATGAGCCCAGACTCAAAAAATAGAATTTATACTCTCTTTTTTAAGGCATTTCTTCACTTGGTACTATGAATATTGATTTTAAAATATATTATCTAGATTCAGGAGGAGCTCAGTTTGAATGCTGAGTGAAAACCAATAAATGAATATGATCAAAAATCCCTGTTTTTTAAGATTGTGCCTTTTTATGAGATTGTACGATTAAGTATTGTTAATAACAGTTAATAAATGGCTTATAATAACACATAATAGTCATGGTTTTAAGACTCCTGTCAAAAACGCGTTGGGCTTCTCTACCGCTGGGCTTAGCAAATTTTTTGGGGGAAACCCTGTAGACCTAATCTAATCTGATGTTGCTCACAGTGGCGCTCAGTGTGCTCAAGGAACTTGTGTGTTTGCTCAGACACATGAAAAATTAGATTGATTTTGGGAGTTAATTTGACTCAGTTTGGATCTTTAATGATTCTTACTTTGGACAGACCCACTCCAATCACTTTGTTCTTCCAATTTTAGGGTTTTATTCTTGACTGAGCCCGCACCAAACTGCAGACAGTCTCTGAACCTTTACCTCCTCTTCTCTTCAGTTTTTGTGGACATGTTGGAAAATTGCTAACTTTACTTTATACTTATTTAAGGAGCTTTAATCTCCGTCTTCAACCTCTTTCAAAGGAAAAATTAGTGATGATTGTTAAAGCATTATTGTGATTTCAGATGAACAAAGAGAGCACTAGAAGTATTCAGAGCTGAAAGATATAACGTAATCGAATTGGTATCAAGAAAATTCAAGATATTAATATCCCAATATTCAGCTCACCCTGCATGTAAAGCTCAGACAGTCACATGATTATTGGTGACTTTCTGTTAATGTTGGTGACTGACAGTGAGCTCGAATTAATTAACTGCACTTTCTACATCCTGTTACATTATGATGCTTTTATTTTTCTGGAAAATGCTTAGTTTTCTCTAATCCCAGAGTCATTTTATATCGTATTGATATCAAGATATCTGGCATTAATATTGAGAGGAAATTTTGTGCCCCCATAGTAGTAGTTGAAAATCAGATCATTCATCACCCGTACTTTTACACAGTGTTTTCTGATAATAAAGGACCTAAAAGCTGTCATGATTTAGAGACAGAATTGTCTTTTCTCAGACCTTCCTGAAACGTTGGTCTCAACCTTTGGCTCAGAAACTAGAAGCTCACAGCTGCTTTATGTTCTTCCTTCAGTTTGTTCTCAGGTACACGCTGCAGACGTAACATGTTTGAAGTTAAGCTGCAAGTTCAACTTCTGTTTGGCCTCACTCACACTCAAGAATTCAAGCACTCGAGCACAGATACAAACACAGATACACAAACCCCGCTCGGATCACTTTTCTGTGATGAAAAAGTTGCAAAGTCATACGCTCAAAGTTAAAAACACTCTTGAGCAACGGGGTAAATGTTTGTCCTCCCACACTGCAGTGTCCAGACTCCAGCAGCGTTTACTGTAAGGGATGTTATGACACACAGGGTCATTGGGTAAGCAGTGTGAGAGGGGGAGGCCTGGAAGGCTGAAGGGGGGGCAGTAAATTTATCATTAACCCTGCAGAGAGTCCGGCTGGGCTGCGTCATCGCTCTGATGTTCCCTCACCAGCGTCTGACTGGGGCTTCTCGTAGACTTTAGTTGCTGTAAACTGACCAAAAAAGACTGTTTCCGCTCGTCACATCATCGCTGCAGGACGGGGCATGTTTGATCATATCAGAGAGTCCGACAGGTGGTTAACACACACACACACACACAAACAGATATGTTAGTGTGAGTTGTGACGTCCTTCCACAATCGATGTGAATCACAAAGCAGAAGAAGAAAAAAAAGCCGACTGGTTCATCATTTACTCGCTGTAAACACAACCTTGATCTTTTTTTTTTTTTTTTTTTTTTTTTTTTCATGTCAGAGCATCATCTTGTTGTGTTGCCACGACAACCTGTCACTCAGGATGTTGCACATGCCACAACACTCACTCTTTTTCACATCACTGATGAATGTTTTGAAATCAGCTCTTCCTGCGACAGGACCCGGAACATCCCCCTCGCACTTAACGCGACACAAGAACACAAACACACTCTCTGACTGGAACTCGAGCTTGGTTAGTTTTCATTTAGAGCAGCCTCTGGGTACGAAAACGTCCAAACTTCCGACTGAAACTTGCCGCTCCATGAGCTGGAGAGCAAAACAGAGCGTCAGAAGGAAGAATTGTTTTTGTTACTCAGTTTTGTTCTGATCATAGTTTGCGTTTAGCTTTGCTTTATGCAGCACTTTTTTATTCCCTACATGTGAAATCTGTCTGTAGCACCACTCCAGACTTGTTACTGGAAGTTACCATCCACCAAACGATTACTCTGACAGCGTAGATGTGCCGTTGAGTTAAGATGATGCCTTTAGATAAGTGAGTTTGAAGTATGGTGGGAAGAGTTAAGAGTTGTTGGACGGTCAAACAAACTCAAGACTTTGATCTGTTTGGGGTTTGCTTGTGGCGTAAAATAATGGTTAATAACTTGTTTTTAAATTGTATCTATTATACAACATATGGAGGTCATAAAACAACTTCAACAACAAATACACAGTCGCAAATCAGCAAATTAAAAACTTCAGGGTTTTGTTCCATGGATTGATGAAACAAAACTAGAACTTTCTGTGCCTCCCAATCAGCAATATGTCTGTATGTAGGAGGACAAATGAAGTACATGTTGGAAAGAACACCCTGCCTTAAGTGAAGCATGGCGGTGCATGGTTGATGCTCTGGGGCTTGGTGAATATTTGGTACTGAGTAATGAATGTTGCTGAATGCTGCACAATGTTGTCACGGTTGAATTTTAAGGTGTTGTTAGTTTGGATGCATCATTGAACTTTGTTTATTTTTTCAAAAAGTACTAGTCGCAAATCAATTTGAAGCAATTCGTCGTATTTATTAAGGTTTTTTCTTCCAGTCTAAAGTCTTGCTTGTGTTGTACGTTACTTTGAACAAAAGCTTCTACTAAAAAAAATCATAGAATTGTAGAATAAGTGTGCCGTGCTTGAGCATGACGCACTTCCTTGGCTGTGGCACACTTCTGAGAGGTGGAGGTGGACATGATGTCCAATCTATAACATAATCCCCCACGACCACTCCTCTCAGCAATCATTTTAAAGAATGGCAGGGTCTGATAGAAGGCTGTGTTGGTTGACAACTGAACATAAGCCAAAAAAAGAGGAAAAATGGTAGCCATGTTCTCTGTGTTCTCCATTGTGCTGACTCTGATGAGACAGACAGTTCATGATGATTGTGTCTGCAATCATGCTTAAGTCTGGTTTATATTGGAGTGGTGTGACCGCAAGCCGTACTGGCTGTGCGGCCTTCAAAAGGCTGTGATGAGGCCTGAAGGAGGTCGTTGTAGCACAAAAACCCTGAATATTAGCGAAATGAGAGACATAGTTCATGAGGAAAGGGCTCAGTTTCCTGGCTTTGCATCATGTTTGCCAAAGATCATAACAGCAGAAAGGGGCTCTGCTAAAAACTTAATTTTGAGTACATTATTTTTCTTAAAAATCTCTTTGGATTTTGATTTCTACTGCTAACTTGGCCTACAAGTCCTGTATGAGGCTGAAGAGGTGAATCAGCTCCAGGCGCTGAGTTACTGACTGACACATCCACAGCTGAGTTATAACTTAAATGAAAAGACCTGTTACTTTATTGTTTCCACTTGACTGAAGCACTCAGCTAACCATGACTGTGCTCTTGTTTCCAGATGTTTCTGTGCTGTCAGAGTAAATTCAGACCCTCAGGGATGAGACAGGTGCTAACTTCTGTTTATTTGGCGCAGGGACGAACAGAACATTGGAGCTTGACCTCTGACCCTTCATGGCCGTGGACCAAATCACATTAATAAAGGTTCAACAAGCAGACGGAGACACCAGGAGGAATCTGGAATATGTGACCTAAATGAAGCAGAACCAGAGGTAAACAAGACTCGTTTCACCTGGATTGTTGACATACTTCATCTTGTCGTCTTAATAAGTTCATAAAAAGCTGTCTTAATCAAAGGAAAGTAGTGTAAAAGAAAAAAATCTACCCTCCAAAACAGATGCACGCCTCCACAAAAATCACATCTTTAAGACAGTAGGTGATTTTGCTCATAGGAAACGTCATACTTGACTGTTAAAATCAGGCAGAATAATATTTTTCAACTAAAAGTTACTTACTGGTGCTTTAATCGCTTTAGTTGAATAGCACTTTTGCTGGCCATATTTTTGAAAATATTTCCATTATTTTGACTTCCTTAGAGGTTTTATTGAGAATAACGGACCTAATTTGATTTTATACGTCACACAAAAGATGTTACTTTGACTTGTAGAAGATTTATTCATGATTTCAATAAACTCCGGCTCGTATGTTCTTTATTACAGACATCTGGCTGACATTAAACTCTCTGAACAAGTTTGTTTTTCCTCTTCCCTTTACGATCTCTCCGAGCGCTGAACAACAAGAACAAGTGCTTGTTATCTACAGGTTGTACAGTATCAGCTCTCTGTACGTAAACACACTCTGCCGTCATGTTTTTCTGGTAGCAGACGTGTTCATAACACCAGCGTGAGGCTCCTCCTGACAAACACCGAGCGCTCGGGCTGATGTTGACCCCGATGTTGATGCTTACATCAGCTCCTCTGTTTTTCTTCCGTTACATAACTTTATAACTGAGCTTGATGGCCTCTTTGTATGTGTGTGTGTGTGTCCTGCATGTGTGTGTGTGTGTTGCTAAAACAAGCACAGGAAGAGCCCTTTTACTTCAGGAGACACATCCTCTCTGGCTTTATTTTTATAACCTTAATACGTCAATATCATCGCAGTGCAAACACTTAGTATAAAATATCATCTTTAACAAAATTTACATTCACATAAAACATCTCAATAAATACATCTCCAACAAAAGAACTGACAAATATCATTTCATCTGTAATATATCTCTGAAAAAGACTCTACAATGTACAATAATAGTGAGTTATACCTACATATAACAACTGAAACCCGTATCATACAGTATGAAAATATCCAATTTACAGGAAAAATATTGTACATGATGTCTTTCCATCGATTCTCCATCAGCGTTGAAAGCAAAAAGTATAAAAATCCTCATTTTTAATCTCTTAGAAACTGAAAGTAGGCGTTCGAGCTACTGAATAGACTTCAAAATCTATTTTAAACATGAGAAGTACAACAACGTCGTTTCAGTCAGGTTGGAGTTGCTCAGAAAAAATCAACACTGAGATACAAAAAAACTGTTCGGGAACAGCTCGAAAAAACACAGGCATTCAACAACAACAACCCAAGAAAAAAAAGAAAAGCGAAAACCCCCACGACGACCGTAGCCACACATTCAGCTGTGCTACGAGAAAAAGTTTGATATGTTTATGAAAATAGGTTGGCACATTTGAAAACCAGCTACCTGCAGGAGCGGGGGAGGAGGAAGAGGAGGAGGAGTGATCCCCCCGCGCCTGATCTTTAAACCATCCTGAAAAATGTCCTCAAAGTGTTCTTAGACTCAAAAACTCAAGAAGAAGAAGAAGAAGAAGAAGAAGAAGACACGGGTCAAAAAGCACCTTACATTCAAGAGGACCGCTGCTGTTAGCACATGCATGAGGACGACATTAAAACAGAGTCACTGCCGCTCGGCCTGTGTTCGCTCCATCAAAGCATGCATGTTGGAGCCACAGGCTTGCAGGCGGTGCATGCTGGGACAGATTAGAGGAGAGTTAATGGCTGTGGTTAGCCGTACTGCGAGTAGCATGCTGTACCATAAAATAAATCATCTGGGTTTGTACGAGGAAGCCAGACACCGAGGTTTGGGTGTCTCCTCATAAACAGCAGTTTTTCTTCTCTTGACCAAAGCAGCTTTTTAGTTCATAATAAAAATAGTCAAACAGAATATTTCAACAATAGAAAATAGTTCTCGTTATTAAACAAACACGCAGAAAAAAGGTTCCTTTTTTTAAGATACGCCCCCTGGAGGAAGGAATCACACTCGTACAATACGGAAAATAAGTTTCTAGGTCATGCACCACAGAGTTACAGACTGGTGTGGCTAGCTACACACGCTCTATTGGCTACATACACTATCAGGTCAAAAAAGAGGATCCAGCCGGCTACAGCATGCAGGATGAGGAGGCTGAGATAGGAGACGAACCGCTTCTTATTGCTACACTTTGAGACGAGGAAGAATCTGGAAGTCAAGCATCACAGGGAAACAGACGGCGAAACAGGACTGAAATGCAGCGGTGGCATCATGCACTTACAGAGCTGGAGAAACTCAGCTCTGAATCAAAACGAGTCCATCTCATGTGCCGTTAAGAGGGAGAAAGTGAAGTACACAGAAACGCATCACCAGCCAGGGAACGGTGAAGGCAATGCCCCGTCGTGTTTTGGCAACTTTTTACTACTAACTGCCGTTTACTTTTACACATTTGGCTTCAAAAACATCTGTGTTTTTCTTCAATAAATCAAGAAAGGATTCAAAAGGCAACAAAAAATTAAACAAAGCTCATGTTGAGGAGTGGTCGCTAAGGCATTAGCACTGATTTGGTTTACACTGAGATAAAAGGGTCAGCTGAAGTCATTAAAGGAATCTTCTGGATGCATGCTACACTGTTGGTTTTGTTTTGATGCATTTTGTTATTATTGTTGTTGTGGATGCAGCTTTTAGGAGTTGGCTCTGATGGTCGATAACAGAGCAACGTGGCTAAAGCATCCTGTACCGAAGTCCTTTCAACAATCAGAACCACGTGTGCGAGAACCTGATCGGCCTCAGGCTCCTGAATCAGTCCCATCGGGCGATCGCGGCTCTGCGTCCACAGATCGGAGCAGAAGAGAGGCTCCACTTCTCTCTCTCTCTCTCTCTGAAGGTTAACTTTGTAACTCTTGTTCTTGTCAGCACCTGTCATACCGTGGCTGTGGGAGCGGAGGGCAGGTACCTGGTGGTGCTGGTGGACGTGGTGGGTTTGGTGGTGCCGGGGCTCGGGGTCCTGATGGAGGCGTAGGTGGTGACGGTGGGTCCGGGGCTCAGTTTGGTGCACACGCTACCGTGGTTGAAGGCGCTGGACCGGCGCTCTGAGCTCCCTGCTTGTTGCTGCTGCTGCTGTTGGCTCTGGACCGGCCGGCTGCCAGGCCGACGCCCCTCCAGGAAGTACGTCAGCATCTGACCTTTGCCCTTTACGCTCACCTGGCCGCGGCAAACAAAGGTGTAGTAATCTGTGATGAGGCGGTGGACGTCCTCTGTCACCTGTGGAACAAATGGACAATCAGAAAAGGCGCCAGAGTGCCGTCTCTAAAGACAAAATGTGTGCTTAACTGACTTCTTGGCCAAAATAAACCACACCAATCTGCAATTATTGTTTCCTATATTTCAATTGTGATCTTTTTTATGCAATTATTTCTAGGTTCCCATCTTATATGCTTTTAATCAATAACATTATAGGACATGAACAGTTACATTAATTCCAGCACAACAGCAACAACTGACTAGCTCTACAACTGGGACTGATTTTTGTCCATTTTCATCACTTTTCACTTCCTTTTTGCCACTTTTGGACCATATTTTGATACCTCCTCACTATTTTCAAGGTTCACACCCAATTTTCTTGCCTATTTCTGACACTTTTCATTCTTTTTTGCCACTTTCATTCACATTGTTTTGCAACAAACTGACTATTTTTCAAGTGTAATCCCGACTTTCTTGGCATTTTTGTTGACTTTGGCCATTTTAACC
This sequence comes from Thalassoma bifasciatum, assembly GCA_008086565.1. NCBI lineage: Eukaryota > Metazoa > Chordata > Actinopteri > Labriformes > Labridae > Thalassoma > Thalassoma bifasciatum. The sequence continues at coordinate 29,340 of RPOG01004738.1, forward strand.
ACTTTTCACTTTTTCATTGTTTTTTTCACCATCTTTGCTACTTTCTTAATTTTCTAGAATTTTTCTTGTTCATTTTCGTTGCTTTTGGAGCATTTCAGTCACTTCTAACTCTTTTTTTTTGCTAATTTTGGAGTATTTCCAGGTTTATCCCAATTTGAATGCCAATTTTTGTTGCTTTTTTGGCAACTTTGACGACTTCAAATTGAGTTTTATGGCTTGTCTTTGCTGTTTTTGCCTCTTTTTATCACTTGGATCTTTTTTCTTTCTTTCTTTCTTTCTTCTTTTGTGTGTAAAGGTGGTTTTTAACAGTTTGTCTTTTTGGTTGAGCAGGGTTGAGTAACTCTGGTGTAGAACAGACAACATCTGCTGCAAAAACTGTATCTGATATTTTTACACATTTCAGGTTATATCAATATTGCATTGTCTACAATTAGAATATTACGACAGGACATATTGTGATTTAATCTAATTTGCATTTGATTGCCAAGCCTTATCTTCATGCTGAAGTGCTGGTTAAAACATGATAAACTGCCCTCCTGGAAGCCAAAACACATGTTTAAGTGCCCTCCTCTTGGGAGCCAAAATGCACGCTGTATGTGCTTTTTTTTCTTTTGCCCCCACCCTTCAAAATGTCTGTGAAAGCCTCTGTTGCTATCCACAGATGCACTTTTCACCAGTGTTAGTTCTCCTTGTGAGACACACTCATATTTCTACATTCTGTTTGGTGTAAGTGGGGGTAAGTGGGTGAGTCTTCTTCTATAATGCTTACTGATTCTGTGTTTATCTCATTATGTCATGAAATAATGTGGAAACACTAAATGATGCAGGGAGTCACAGTTGGAGTCACAGACCCTTGGTTCCCAACCCAATAATGATCCTCTTCTGGTTCATGTCTGCATTTGCTTCCAAGTCAGCGCTTCATTTCCATCTATCCGGGTCTTGGTCACTGGGGCAGCACCGCTATCTGCACAGAGCAATGACCCCTGCCCCCGACCACTTCCGCCAGCTCCTCTGGGGGGACACTGAGGCGTTCTCAGGCCAAGCCCACAGATATACTCTCTCCTGGGTCTCCTCCCTGGAGGAATCCTCACAAGATGCCCGAACCACCTCATCAGGCTTCTCTTGACACGGAGGAGCAGTGGTTCTACTCTGAGCCTCTCCCTGATGTCTGATATCTGATCTCTATCTCTAACGCCTGAAATACACCAGATGTGTCTGCGTTTTGCAGTAAGGCAAAAAAGCCATACAGGCTCTAAGGAGCAGTATCACACCTGAATCTTCCCCTGTACTCCTGTGCTGTCCATCCTGCTGGCCACGTTCACCGTGTTCCCCCAGATGTCGTACTGAGGTCGTCTGGCTCCGATGACTCCTGCCACAACTGGTCCCACATTGATACCTGGAAAAAAAGAAACACATCCAAATAATTTAACCCTGTGGTGCATAGAGGTCACTACAGTGGACACCTATGTAAAACTCATTTACTCCTAAATTCAATGGTTCATGTGGTGGAAATTTATATTAGCCTGTGTCTGGATATTTTTATTCTTCTTAGGGCCTGAAAAAATGTCTTCAGTGTTTTTTTCCAAACATATATATATATTTTTAAAAATGTTATAGACAAACATTTGAGGGTAAAAAAGTATATAAACTATAAATTGTTCAGTGTTAAAATGAATGAAAGAGAGTTGAAATGTTTCGCAAAGCTTTAAAAAAGATTAACCAAAAAAAGAAGAAAAGAAAAGAAGTAAAAAAAAAATGGAAAACTTTTTCTTATGCTTTAAGACAAATAAAAACACTCAAGGAAAAAATCCTGACACTGACTTTCATAATTCATGCACCCAAAAAGGGAAGTAAAAAATAAATGTAATCACTCCTGAAGGATAAAAGTGGACCTTGCAACTAGCAACAGCTATTTATTATAAATTTCAAATATTAACTTGAGGGGGGCCCTGCATTTCCTTTCAGCAAATGCAGGATGTTGAAATGCTGAGCATTGCATTTCATCGTAAGGCTCTTTAATTTGAATGTTACATGCAGGTTCCTGTCTGTCACCTCTGAGGTTTAGCAGGACAAGGTCTTCAAAGAAAATATTGATGCCTGTACTAAAACTAAATACTACAAACCTCTACAAAAAGTTTTGGACCAGGTCACTGGGTGCATTTTCAAAATAATAAAACACAAATATTTGACCCATTCTCTGCAGCCTGACTAGCTGATTTGCTTGGTCTCAATCCCATAAATACTGTAATAAGAATTCAAAACATGGCGATGTTTTACTGGTATTGATGATGTTGGTCTCATTCCACCAACATGTCTGGTTTTCATGCCCTGGATTCAGGATGAACTTTATAATACAACACTGCACCCCTGCACCATTGGGATAACATTCTCCACTTCATTTTTACAGGAACATTTCTGCAAGTTTTAGGTCAGAACAACGGCACACGCAGACCCAATAAAACCGGGCGAATGTTTGTTTTTTGTTCTGACTGGAAATCCAACATAACTCAGATTCCCAAATGTGGCGTTTCTGCAGAGAGGGTTCAGCCAAAAACACAAACATATGCAGTTTTCACACATGGAGCCCCTCAGTCTGCAGACAGGATGGCATTGTGTACACCAGGCTGTGCTGGGATTAAACACGGGCTCCTGTTGCAGGCTCCCCACAGGATACCCAACACAATGGAACCCAGAACTTCAGGTCTCGCTGTGACGAGCTTCCTGCAGAGGAGCGCTCTTTCTGTGATGCATTTCCCCCAGAACTTACCGGCACTGAGCGTCCACGGCGTCCAGTGCAATAGGTCAGAAGCTCCCAGAGATGTGTTTATGTAGAGCAGCGTGCGTGCGTCCGTGTGTGCGTCTGTTTTTACTCACCCACTCTCAGGACGAAGTCGTTGTATGACTGATAGTTGATGGCATCCAGGACGTCAAACATCTCGATGGCAAAATCTGACACTGTGCATAAATGAGAGGTGATGGACTTCTTCGCCTGCAGATCAGAAAAACAACACAAGAATATCAAAAACTCATGGATTGAAGCATGCTAAAACCAAATTATTGATATCATACTCCTTACAATCTCCAGTCAATGATTGAAAGTTTTAATTCTTTGCAAATTGCTTCAAAAGGAGAGAAAAAACTGGCCAAATTCTGAAATTGTTTGGCCCTGATCTACTAAAGTTTGCGTGCACAAAAGTAGGTGCAAACTCGATAGTGTGTGCATAGTTATTTACTAACCGGGTGCACCAATGATTTTGTCCGTTAAATGAGTAAAATAGCAAAAGTTTATCCTCCATTTCGCATATCTGCCTCCATTATTATGCAGAATATATGCAGGTTATCAGAATGTACAAAAACTGGAAGAAGGAGATGTAAATGTGAACACTTAGCACCCAAAAATGGATTTAGCATCTATATTTAGGATGTTTGAAAGGCAAGTGCAAACTGGCATAGTGTCATGCACAAACCACCGCGGTCAAATAAAACAAACTAGAGACAAATATTTGGACAGCTGCATAACCCAAGAGGTCTAATAAAATTTTGCCTGAAACACCATTGGGACTCTTTCCTTCTCTTTCTGTGCAACAGGTTGGCACAGACATGCTGTCTCAGAGCACATGATCATGGCAAAGATACAATTTAAGTTATATTGGTGTAAAACAGGAGCAATAAAATAGAGAAATCAACACTAAATGCGTATTATTAGACATGTATGGAGAGTCAGAGCTTTTATCCAGTAGTTTTTACGTGTGGCCAGAAATCCAGAGATACAGATGTGAAGAAAGGATGAAAAGCTTTACTGCAGACTGAGGTAAAATATGAGTTCATCGCCTCTGAGGAGCTAAATGAGCTTTAGTTGCTGTTGCTTCACAAACTCAGGCATGTCTTTCTGAGACAATACATCACTATTTGTGCACAATCAAAGCAGTTCAGGCCTTGTGATTAAGTCCAAGATCAAGATAAATCTCAGCTAGGTCCTGAACTGTCATTTTCATCACAAGAACACAAAAGACTGGCTGATTCTGGTGTGAAGCTGATACCAAGTTGCCTCAAGAAGGTTTCTGGTGCCCACAATTTTTTTTCTGCTCATGTCACGTTAGGGGCTCTATAAAAGGGAAAAGACCATTGACTGTATATAGAATGGACAGAGTGGCTCCGCCTGTCAACGTTCTACGATTTTGAAGCCAAAAAAAACCTGTTTCTCTAGCCGCCATTGTGCAGCCAGAGTCTGCGCAGTAGAGAATTTCCAGTGGAGCCGAGTAAAAAAGAGAAATAAAAATATTTATTTCTTCTTCTTCTTCAGAAGGTTTAGTCTCCTTTTGGCTCTTTCCCGAAGTTTCTTATATCCCCGATAAAAACTACTCACGAACAGCAGCTGTCAACTATCGTAAAACGAAACTTATAACTCGGTTTTTAACGGCCAATAACTAATGTAAAACCAACTTCTCAGTAAAAAAAACACCTGAACACAATGCAAATTACATCGTCATACCACCTTAGTGTAAGGATGAGAGAAACGTTTCTACCAGGTATCGTAATTTTTTAAAGTTTCCCGGCTCATATCAGGAATGCATGGGGGGGAGCGGGGCTTATGACCTATACTGCAGCCAGACACCAGGGGGCGGGGCTTATGACCTGTTTTGAAACAAACAAAGCTGAACTTCAACAGCCACCAGAGAACAGAAACATAGAATATATGCTATTGACGGTCTCTTTTTTTATATAACAAATCCAGTATATCAGATATATTCTTTTTTTGCCGATATTTGGCCATGATCAATTTTGATTGGGACACCCCAACATTATAAGATTGTTTCAGGAGCCATTCATTGAAGCTACAGCCCCAAATCGTGGTGAGAGGCTGAGTTACAGCTGCACAATATAAATCCTTTAACAGATGAGTAATTCTAGAGTTGACTTCTACAAAAAGTTTAGCTCTACCTGAGGCTGTTATTGTGCATATATTTGTCAGATATTTAAGGGGGTCACTTCAGAGAATGTAAAACTCTATAACCTGAAAATCCTATACATACAATACTGTATTATAATCTAAAGTTCAATGCATTTTGGATTAGCCGTCTGGTTTACATCTTAAGGTTTTGCAGGTGATTAATACCCTGTTTTAATCTGTGTCTGACCTTTTTATGTTTGGATTTGACTGAACTTAACTGAAACTGGTAACCTGTGTTGAAACATTTCATGTGCTATTACTTCACCTTAACATCACTGTTATCAATCAGACTCTTCAGATATGGGCCTGTCAAGTTAAGTCAAGTCAGCACTGAAGCACATTTATTTTATATACATTGTATTTTATATATTTATATTTTAATGTCTCCCAACCATGCTCTTCAGTTGATGCTATTTTCCAGATTTGGCGAACCTCCTGGAATGAATCTATCTCACTTTCCTTCCTGAAGTTATTAAGAGTACGTGAGTAAAGGACAGACTCGTACACAGCTGGATTGTCCAGATCCAGATCCCTTTTGTTCGCCCTCGTACACGTTGTTACCTCCAGACCACAAAATCCCACGCCAAAGTGTTTTCCCCCCCAAAGTTAAACCACGTCTGTGACTGTAACATTTGCGTAAAGTTCTGCAGCAAAAAGCCTCTTTTGTTTATCAGCTTTGCAGGATTTTACCTAAGAAACTTTATGAATGTGGAACATGCTGACGCCACAGAGGCCGGTAATCCCTCACAGAGGATTTACGGAGTGAAACGTGACAGTGTTCTAAATATCAACAGCCAGAAAAGACCTACCCTGAAATAGTGCACTCTGAACTGTTTGGGAACATGCTAATACCCTGCAAACACACACAAAAACTAATGCAGGGGCTAAATATAGCTGCGGCGTGTGTACCTTGGAGGCAGTTGTAGGAACCAGCCCTACAGCAGCCATGTATGTGCTGCCAATGGTTTTGATTTTCTCAATGTCTCTGTAGCACTCTTTGTCCATCAGCTGCAGGGAGACAGAAGAGAGAATCAGATTTAAAAAAGAGTGAGACATCCCTTTAATCAGTCATATCTAGTGTTGCTCATGTTTGACGAATCAGAATGTAATGAAGTACTCTCCACTCGTCCATCCAGTCGTGACCACAGTGTCATCATTCAGTAAATTAATACTTCAGGCCGCTGATTACAGATTTACTCATGCAGAAAGTCATCTGTTTGTAATTCCTTATTTTGCAGAACTTTCCCAGCCGCAACCGTTGCTTATCATGTTGCATCAATAAACACAGTCCCCGGCCACACTGTCATCTTTGGAAATGACGTTATCGAGGTCACGCTGCTGCTGCTGCTGCTGCAGAGTTTCCCTCAAAATTCCCCAAAGGCAGACCCGGCTGAAAAACCTGTGAGAAAAAACAAATTAAACCAGATTTACGGTGGGACGATGAGTCCGCTGACCTCATCAAAGTCTGCGATGATCTCATTGAGCAGACGCAGACACTCGACGCCCATGTTGTTCCCGTCCAGCTCGATGTAGAAGTCGTTGAAGTTGGCAATGGAGGCGAACAACACTCCGACCTGAGCGTAGGACTGGTAGTAGAGGTCCTAAGGGGAAAGAAAACATATGTCAGAGCTTTGATTTAATCCTAATCTGACTGCACTTTACTGAAAAAACAAGGCTTAAGAAGAAAACCCCTCAGGGAGGTTGCATTGATTTTCACTGCAAATTTAAACCTTGAAATTAACGTTAAAGTGTCCCCCAGTGAGTCAGTCTGACCACCCCATTAGATACACTCACTGTGCAACCAAAGCCAAATGCAGACAAGTGGGAAGTGTCACTCCACCTAATTCAGTAATTACATGACTGAGGTTCAACTCCACCTGCTGAGGAGGAACACTGAGGTGCACAACTTGTACTCTCAGCGGGAGTTTGAGGCACAGCCATGTAAAGTGGTTTGGAAACTGATGGGGATGCATCTGGGGCGCCTCCCTTTGGAGGTTTTCAGGATATGTCAGCGACCCCGGGATACACCAAGAACACGCAGGACGGGTTATTAACTCATCGGGTTTTGGAAAGCTGTGAGGAGCGGTTGGAAAAAGTTGCTCAGGAAAAGCTCGTCTGGAGTGACTGATGGACTGATGAGCACCTCAGATTAGATAGTTTGTCCGCATTTAGGCCTCAGACAGTATTTCATACTGAAAAATATAACCAGGATTTTACAATATTTCACAGTAATTTCACAATAAATCACTGTGTTATCACTGAACAGGTTTTTACTGTAATTCTATGAATGAATGAATGAATGCAATTTATTTCAGTCCATTGCAGTTGTTTAAACCAAGGTACAACTCAAGGCAGAAACTGCAAATTCAAGGAAACCTAAAGGCTGTAGGTCAAAATTAAAGCTTCTATAAAAACTTCCCCTCTTGTCTCACAAAACAAACAAAAGCAAAAACAAAAAAAAACACCCCAGATGAAAGTGTATCACAGAAACAAAACCGATGCATCACTGTTGTGGTTGAATATTGGAATCAGGTGCATCATTACATGATCACATCAAATTACAATTCCAGTGTTGTACTCCACAACTAATTGATTCTTGTACAGCTTTATTAACCTTACCAACAGTTGTACAATATGATCATTTAGTTACAATGAAAAGTGAACAGTTAATTGCTGTGAAAATAGGGCTGCACAATATATTTTTTCAGTATAGTCATTGCATCATGCATGTATGCAATATTTATATCACAAGGTGTATGATATACCACCATGTTTTTAAGTTTCTGTTTCCTGTCTACGCCCAGTCACATTGATAATAGATCTAAATGAGCATCCATTTATATATTTGACCACATTACATCAGCAACTCACACAGTTATTTCACCTTCTCAGCGCTCTGTAATCTCACCTGCCGTTATCAGGGTCAGGCAGAGAGATGTACAGCGCGAGTGGTCGAGCGACTGAGAGAGAGGGAGCGGTGAATGTGAGTGGAGCAGAGCAGGGATTTGGACAATCCGACATGTTAGGTGTTTTTTCAGCTTTGTCTTCAGTCAGAACGGACTCTCTGTTTGTTTTTCAGCTCTGAGTTTCTGTTTTCTAATGGCCTATTTTAGTGCATATTTCACGTCCTTCTTCACATGCTGCATGATTCCATGAGCTGCCATAAAACTTGAAATAGTGGTAGTTTCATTTCCAAGTAAACTGTTGCTTAAAATTTGCTTTGCTTCCTGCAGAAATCACCCCTTTTCCCTTTACGAGGTTGTCTTCACTAAATGCATTTTGCTCGTTCTGGAAATGTATCTAAACACTACTTTTCATTGATTAACACCTCGGAAAAAAAAAAGAGATTATTCAAGCCTACAAAAAAGGCAAAACGCAGGAGGAGGACAAACTCTGTGAGCCACCGTGCGTCCGCTCAGCCTGTGAGATTTAATAATTCTTGTAATATTCTTTGGCCGTGGAGGGAAACTTAAATGATGAAACCTCCATGAAGGAGTGCGTTATAAAACCTGATGTGTATGTCAGGAAATATTATAGATCAATATCAGTAATTAAAGAATATATCAACATGATTAAGATTCTTTGAAAACACGAATAGTGTTCAAGAATAAAGAGTGATACAGAGGTGATTAGGTAAGAGTCTGGAAGTGAAGCAGTGAACTTAAAAAAGCAAAAAAAAAAAAAATGTATACAACTGGAGCCAAGAATATTGCACTATCCTTTTCCCCAGTATTGTGCAGCCCTGTAAAGTGTGTAATACTAGCTCAAAAATGAAAAAAAAAACGTATTAATCCCTTTAAAGCCCGTCTCAATGTAAAGTTGGATACTCTTTTATGAAAATGTATTGCATTGTGGGTATTCTCTGTTTCACTGAATTGGGGTTGGAGCTCAAAAAGTGTTATTCTGCCCAAACTGAGCTGCACTTCTCATTATAACACTCCATATCTCCATCTGACATCTAATTTTCCTCCAGTGATGGAAAAAAAACCCTGAAATATTTTGTCCTTGCTTCAAAATGACGTTCCCTCCTTTAAATCCCTTTTCTTGCTGATTACTTTTGCCCTTTCCATCTGTTTTGTTGAAGCCTCTTTGCAAAATAACGCTCACCAACTCTGGTCACGTAGGAGGAAATAAAAGCTCTTTCACTTATTTGTTTGTAATGTTTTTTTATATCAATGTTTTCACCTCCAGGATTTGTTTGTGATGTGATTCTGAGGTGGATTTAACACGGAAAGAACAGCGCTAAGAAATCCGATTGAAGCGTACGGCCACATGCATCACAGCCGCTGGATGGGGTCCAGATTCCCAGAGTTTTTGGTGCCAAGCCCGTCACATGTGACATACAGATGCAAAGATTTATTTGTTTCCCAATTTATGGAAAAAATGTGTGCAGTAATGAGAAAAGGAGTATTTTTTCCTCTATGACTTCTGCAACAATGCAACATAAAATGTTTCCAATCTCTGTTGCAGAGGTCAAACTTTGTTCCAGGCAGTAGAGTCCCACTGTGCTGTGTTATGAATACAGTGTATGAGTGAACTTTAGCCCAGAGGAAAGAGAGGAAGTCTTTCTATACACTGCAGCTCTGAGGGGGTCACCAATGTGCCGGAAACATCCTTCCTGACTTCCTGCCCTCTGTGTTTACTAATCTCCGCCTCAGACAATCTCTGCAGCGTCTGATGCTCAGAGCTTTAGAGAAGCGCTTATTTGATTATTTTTCAGCAAACCTGATGATAAGACAACAAATCTGTAAATGTAAAGACAAACTCCATCAAAAACACGAGTGTGTCAAACTATTTTGAAGCCGAGAGCATTCAGTTTTTTGCTTTCAGGGTGTTTTCTTTTCCATATTAGTGAAATCTGGTTAAGTCCTACCAGTGCTCATCTACCAACTCCAACCTCACCGAGCAGAGCAAACGTAACCTGGCTCTTCATTTTATTGATAGACTCTCAGGTTTGAACAGATCACTGCAGAATAACTGCTGCATGTGGACAGGAATCAACATAATCACAAACAGCTTCACCCGTGTTTTAACCTTTAGCCTGTGCTCTATCACTCTCCCATTTAGCTTTCTTCTGCTCTTCTGTCCATTTTTCTGTCATACAGTCCAGCTCAAGTTTCTGCAATCACTGCTACATAAATTTTCATCAGGGAAAAACACAGATCTCTCTTCTCACTGCTAAACTTCATTAGTCAGCGTGGTGTTGTCATACAGATTTCAACTTGCCGTAAATCAATCCGGTCCAACCAGGAAGCTAGGAAAATTACCGATTTCAGCTATATCTCATTTTAAATTGGGGATCATGACCAGGCATACAGCTCTGAAAAATTAGGAGACCACAGCAAATGTTTCAGCTTCAGGGAACACATATTCATTAATTTATAGTCAATAAGTAATAATTAGGAGTTAATATATGGAAAAGTCTGAGTTCATGGCGCAATAGAGGTAGAATAAGGGGTTAATGCATGCTTAATAAATACAAATTAGGGGCTAGTAAGCTACTTATATGCATGTTAATAAGTGTACCCTAATCTAAAGTGTTACCAAATTTTCAAATATATAGAGATGCTGATTTCTGAAAATTTTGCAGTGGTCTCTTAATTTTTTCCAGAGTAGTATATCTAGATTTGAGACATTTTTAAGATCACTTTGAAAGTCCTCACGGTCCCTTTAATTCGGTGTTGTTCCTGTAAAACATGCGTTAGTATCAGTATAAGTCAAACGGAGCTTTGGATTATTGTAATGTTGGATATTGGCGATGCAGATTTTGTCCAGGTAATGTAACAGGAACTTTGCTCTAACAGGTGAGATGGTAGAGTTTCTAAATCTAGAGTCTAACTGAGAGATATTTTCTAAGCTAACAGCACAAAGTAAGAAGCCATAAACACAGCCTCAGTGTTTACAAACCCACCTCATCCCCCCTGACAGACTGTGAATTTCCCGAAAGGATGTACGCTTTCATCACTTCCTGAAAAATGCTGGAGGTGGTGGGGGGGGGGGGGGGGGGGGGGGGGGGGGGCGAAGGAGGAAGGAACCGAGATCAGTGGAAGGGATGTTCATCAATCAGTGGATGCAGAAACACGCAGCGCTGTCAAACTCACACTTCCACTTTGACACCACAACACTCG
>RPOG01004739.1:0-40409 GCA_008086565.1 Thalassoma bifasciatum
CTGTGCACTATTGTGATGCTACACTGAACTTTGTGTCAGCACTCCCTGTCTGCTGGTCAGCTTCGGCTGCTTGGTGCAGTCTTAAAATAGCTCTGTGTTAAAACAAAGGCAAGGGGCCGTGGTGTTGTGGGTTGATGGGGGCGTGTTGCTATAGGTACTGCTGAAAAAATTAAAAAGCTCTGGGAAGCCCAGGGTAGGTTCTCGATGTGCTTTTTGAAGAAAAATCAGACTGAGAACACAGCCTAAGTTTTCCTTAAGTTAAAGACTTATGGAGTTATCATCTGCTTTAAAACGTCAGCTGTTGCATTAAACAAAGCAGCATAATATAAATTAACCATTTTAGATTGATGCAATTTTGGTGAGTTGAATTCTTTTTAAGAGAGTTATGCCAGTACCATGAAGTTAAAGAAAGTTACATGCCACTGTTGTTGTATCTGTGTCTGCCTCAAGGTGTCGATATATACATCCTCATATATGCTTCTTGGGGGTCGTCACACTGGCCATTTGAACTGTGTTGCACTCAAGCACGATTCCCCTCTGGCAATGCCATTCCCATGCTGGCTTGAGGTCACACTACACCAATATGAACCAGACATAAGCACATTTGCAGACTCATTATAAAGTGTCTGTCTACAAGACGTGGTTTCATAAGAGTCAGCATCAATGGAAAACACAAAGAATATTGTTACAACTTTACTTTTATGGCTACAGTAAAGTCATTTTGGCCAACACAGCCCTCCGACACACCTGCCGCTAGTTAATAATAATTAATAATTAATTAAAATGGCAGTTGGGGCGATTACATGTTATGGATTGTGCATCATGTGCGCCTCCATGTGCTTGTGCTAGTGCATGAGGTAAATCGTACCGAAGCACACAACTCCAGAGCATGCTAAAGCAGAGAAGTGTATTGTGCCTGAGCACAGTTTACTTGTGGTCACACTGGCAAAACGAGCCAGACTTTAGGGTTGAAACACAGCACAATTGGCCAGTGTGACCGCGTTTGAAGATTGCAAATTGTGCTAGTTTGAGCTAGATTGTTTATGTAAATGTTGCCATGGTGAGGTCTTTGGGTCACTGTTAACCTCACCTGTGTACGTGTGTGTGTGTGTGTGTGTGTGTGTGTGTGTGTGTGTGTGTGTGTGTGTGTGTGTGTGTGTGTGTGTGTGTGTGTGTGTGTGTGTGTGTGTGTGTGTGTGTGTGTGTGTGTGTGTGTGTGTGTGTGTGTGTGTGTGTGTGTGTGTGTGTGTGTGTGACACACACACACACACACACCAGTATTAAGTTCAGGGTTCAGTGTTTAGGTACATTAACAGTATGATCCCCAAATTGGGGGTGATTTCAAGTTATCTTGTCTGTCTGCATAAATCACAAATAAAGTGGGTTGTAGAGTTTGTAATTTTAACAAGATGCTTCAGTTATGTCTAATATAAGGAAAACAGTCCTTAACAATCCCAATGGAAAAGAAGGACAAAATAAGACTGGGCATGTGTTGATGCCTTGGCTGAGCAGCTCCAACAATCATGGCAAGAAGATGTAGTTGAATGGCTTTTGATAGGAGGAGGATATTTTGGGACAATTATCAGTCATTTAAGCCGCTGAATGTTAGAATTTGTTTGGAAACTCTTTTGGCTGAAGCACATTTCTTGGGAACTCTGGTCAAAGCATGAGTCTGCGATCAGTGCCTTTAGGGGTCCATTCAGGTTTCAAACAGTTTTCTAAAACTTTCCAACAATGACAATCTTTTGGATGCATTTTTTAACTGAAAAAATGTACCCTTCATTTGTTAAGTTTTTTTTTAATTTAATCTAAGAATATCTACCCTTGTCTAAGGGTGGACTAATTTTTTTTTCTGGGACATGATCAAAATGATCTTCCTGACAGCTCATGAGCTTCACAGATTTCACCATTTTTATTCAAAGAAAGAATTAAGGCATTGTTAAAATTGGGGAGTATTAAAAGACAAATCCCTTGCTAAGCTATTATTTTACAAACCTGGTATTTTCCTCTTCTGATTTTTACATGCAAAGTTTTAATTACTTTTTTGTTTTTGTATCTCGTTGTTTTAAAAACTTTGGTAAGAAATATTTGTACATTTCATCACTATAAACGTTTTATTAACTCTGACAAAAGCAGTTCTCAATAAAACAAAGCTTTGAGTGTCTGCTACTTAGAGCAACTAATGACTTTTCCATATGTTTGAGTGTGTATGTGTGTGCGAGTGAGTACGTTCTACATGAGTAATATTGTATGTAGTAATATTGGCACCCATCCATAACTATGCACTGCTGTGCCAATGGGGTATATAACGTGTCTCTGTGTTAAAATGAGTGAGTGTGTGTGTGTGTGTGTGTGTAGGTCTATGTTAAGCCATGGCTTTTACATACTGGCTTGCTGACAAAAACAACAACCCTGAAGGTAAAGGAGACAAATCTAATCACACAACACAGAGGGAGCGCAATCACATGAACACAAACACACACATGCACAAGTGCGCACACACACACACACACACACACACACACACACACACACACACACTTACGTCTATCCCCTCCTTAAATGCATACATGCACATTCACAGACCTGGAAACATGACAACTGTGGAAAGTCTGGGAATTGGCTAGTTTCTTAAAAAAGTGTCTGTTCAGCAGATCATTAAGCGGGGTTTGGCTTCAGCTCCTGTCCTTTTTCCTTCGCTAAATAGGCCCAAGATAAATAAATATTCCTATGGATTTAAAAGCATTAAAATGTATTTGTGGTTCAAGAAAACATGTCTTGATGAAATATAACGAAAAGCAATATGTTTGATACACCCTAACTCATGTCATCAGAGGCAGTTGTACAGAGGGAGATGAGAAATATGACTTCAGGGTCATAATTATGATCTGTAAATGTGAAAAAGAAATGTCATGACAACTTAGATGTAAAGCCAAAACAAACCACTGATGAGATCCAAGTTTCACAAGCACAACACGACCTCTTTCAAGTGACAACCAATCGTTAACAAGGATAACAGAAAACAGAAAAGCCAAACTACAAAGTNCACAGGGATTCTGGGAGATTGGCCCACAGATTAGCTTGGCTGATTAGTAATGAGGAGTGCCCATGTGTCCTCCATGATAAGAATTTTACAAACTCTTTGCTTTAGTAAGAACAAGGCAGCTTTAACAATGTTTTGCCCTTTTCTGTCAAACAAGGCTCTGCCTCCCAAAGGACCTTTAGTGACGTGCTTAGACTAATAACTTACCTGGCTGTTTTTTAATGTGGCAAGTGGCAAGCTGTGGTTACTTCATTCAACAGTTTACTTTTTGTGCCACCCCATGAAATGAACCCAATCTTTTTTATTTTTATTTTTTCATAAAAGCTATGAGTGCTCTTTGATATGATGCTTAATTTAATCCCACAGAAGCAAGTTTGTGCAGCTCAGCCTCTCTCGAGAGTAAAGCTACGTTATGTGCAAAGTATCCTGAAAAGAGTGTGATGTGTTTGTTACACAAAATGAATTACAACCCAAAAATGTATTCCCAAATGAACCATTTATATTGTGTTATTTCTCATTTCACACTTTGGCCTCCCTTAGAGCAGTGCTTATCACAAACTGATTGTGGAGAAAGATGATAAAAACAAAGGGCAATGAGGGCATAAGGCAAAACAGAGACACTCCAGTCTATTGGCAACCTTAGTTTCTGTGTATTGTTGTATTTGAGTCTGTGTCTGACAGCAGCAAGCGGGTAAGATGCCCATGAATGCTGAAATTGTTGTGAATATTTCCAGGATACACATTTTACTCTCCCCAGGGACTGTCTTTTGATGTAAGCTTCAGAGGATGTCATCATGTACATGATCAACTCTTGAAGATAATATTTATGACACTCAGAAAGGAAATGAAAGCATCTGCAACAGTTGCTCCATAAAAGCAGATGATTGTCTCAGCACCTGCCATGCTATGGAGCTTGGAAAGAGCCCAGAAGAAACCTCTGAGGATAATCTGTGCCAATGACTGTCATGGATTTTTTAACTTTGGGTCAACTTACGATAAGTAATATTGAACTTAGGCTAAACATCAGACAATTTTTACACCTACATTCTTCTATCAAACTAACATTAAACAAAATGGCAAGCAAAATGTAAGAAATTAGTTCTATTTGGTTGTTTTGTACTGTGTCAGATTTTACTCCTAATGCTCAAATCAAGTTTAAAGTGTTGAATTCAAGTATGTTTCTTGACCCTTATTTTGTTGGATTTTGTACTTCATTATCAGCCACTTTGGCAAAAGACAGACATAGGTTGTGTGTCAGGTTATGACCATAGACTATATGATAGATGGACATTGTCTCCATGACGTCACCCGTCTGTTTCTGAAGCTGAGTTTTGAAGCAAACCGGCTAGCCCGGCCATATTGGAAATGGGATGGGTGACAAATGCCCAAACTCACAGCTATTGAGTGCTGGTCAGTCACGTGATCCGAGCTGCGCCTCTAATTGGACACTAGATGAACAGTGGCTTATGGCACTTCACATTGTGTCATATTTTCAGACCAGAGGTTTCTGCTTGGTTATGACATCCCCTCAGTCAGTGTTGTGCATGAATGGCATTCATATTTTTGTGAATTGAACATATAATTTTCCCAACTATGAGCGTAAACGTAAGTTTTGCTCAATCTGCAGGGCAATAATGGCGTTCACCCCCGTTCAGGAAAAAAAGAGAAAAAAAGTTACAACAATAAGTTCGTTTACGGCAGCTGGCAGTCAACATATGATTTACGGCATACAGCATTTCTATTCGCTGAAATACACTGAAGTCTGTGTTCTGTCTCCGCTGCGGTGCATGTTGACTGCATTTGTCAACTCACGCTGGCTGTGTTCAACCTGCCAAGCTGCAGGGCTCAAAGACAGTTTGGGTCGTGAGATCAAAGAGTTCTCTTGCCCCCACTCCATACTTAAGTCTCTCTTTGTTCATGCTGGGCTGTGAGACCTTAAACCTGTTAAGTCCTGGCATGTCTCTGCTCATTATGTCTATTTATTGCTGTAGTCAAGTTAAATACAATCTAATTTGGACATTTTGTTTTACTTCGAAAGTCACGGCCTCTTTTTCGATGGTTTCCGGGCACTACTTCCTGTCCCGCTGGATCTTCCCTTCGATGAGTTTATGCAGCCCTTCTATCTGACTTGGGTACATATCCATGGCATGTTATGTTTTTCTTACAATTTTGCCTGCTTATTCTCTGAAGAATGAAGAAAAGATGTGAACCAACTACACCAATGTTCATCTGAATGAGTTTTTTACGTCACGGACTATCTTTTACACACATACACCAACATGCACACACAAATGTGTGGATGCCCACTGCAACCAGATGAAAACCCTGGATCAAACAAACAAAAGGCAAATAGACACAAATCCAGTTAAATCGAAATTAAACATTTTATCATGCTTTAAGCACATTTCACTCCAGCAATCACATAAACACATAAATATATTCAGAAATATTTTCCCTCTGTGCAACATTGCAACGATTATCGGATTATCGTTTCATCTTTTGTTTTGGAGGGTCTGGACTGCTGATTTAAAATTCTAAACAGATCGCATAAAAGGAGGCTTTGAAGTCTGATGACTGTTTCACTTTGGTTCCTCGTTCTTTCCTTTTTCTTGTTTTCTATTTTTTCATTTTTTGTGCCTTTTCATCTGTCTCCTCTTCTCTCTCTCTCTCTCTCTCTCTCTGGGTTTTTGAGTCTTGAGTCTAAGGTAAGCTTTATCTTTGGGTCAGTCAACTCCACAACAAGCTACTGATGCTTGTGCACAGCTGGAATCAGGAGCAGCTTTTTCTTTGCCCTGACATTGATCCTTTTGGATGGTATCTTCTTTATGATTTCACACAATTGGACAATTGGGGAGGTCACTGTAGAATATGGACAGATGGACAAAGAGCAGTATTAGAGAGAGAAATTTTGTAATAAAAAATTGTTTCTTCTTTTTCTTTCCCTCCTCCCTCCTTTTTCCCTTGCTCTTCTCTCTGTAACCCCTGTACTGTCTTGCATGCTCCTCTGCCCTCTATGTTTTCCCCTCACATATGTTGCGGTAGTAACACTAATTGACCATTCTTAAACATCCCATAACCTAATCCTTGTTTCTATGACGACATAATTCAATTCCACTGTTAGATTACTCAACAAATTCCTCCAAGAATAAGATACATGCACATAAAACACACACAAAAACACACACATCTGCTTTGTCAGTTTTCCAATTGGCATGTAGCTGTAATGGAAGTAAATAAAGAGGAACACCAACGAAGGATCGCTCCCTCTCTCACTTTCTCTGTGTGTGTGTGTGTGTGTGTCATGATGGCTGATAAAAAAAAAGAAATTATTCAATTCATCTAAGTCATATACTACACTCATGCTTTACTGAAACTCAGATACAGACACACAAACATAAAATAACCCCCCCCCCCCCCCAAAAAAAAAAAAAAACCCACACACACACATACATACATACATACATACATACATACACAGCCTTTTGTACTTAATGCATAAAATGTTCACAGAGGAAGTATGTTTGTATTTTCATCTCTATTTATGACTTCTTTTCTTCTGAACTGACCCAATATCCACCAGGGAGATATGAAGCTGTACCCTGTGCAGAGTGAAATACTGTAAGGTGGAATGGAAAGAGATGTGTCAACGCGTGTGGTCCCTGCCTGTTCTTTTAACTTTGCTGACATGTATGCTGTAGATCTCTGAGGGAAACTGTGCTACAGTTGTAACCAGTGTAAAAAGTAAAAAGGCTGCTGATACCACAGTGCTGTATGTGGGTGAAGTATCCTTAAGCTCATGTAAGGAGTTTTTGGCAGGAAATGTAAGACTGAAATCGATACTGAAGCCTTCTTGTGATCTACAAAAGCAAACAAGACTATGAGCAACCAGACAGATCATTTTCTGAGAAAACTGAGCAGATTTTTAACACAGAGCAATACTTTCACATGTGTACAGGACAAGACAAGCGCTCTGTGTTTCTTAGTGAAATAAGTTCACCACCAGCTTACAGAACTAAATAAGAAAGGACCCTTTTCAAAAAAGTCAGCTGATGTGGTGCAGGCCATTAAAGGTGACATATTCATACAGTGTATTAACTTAAGTGGTGCCTTACTTACTTGTTCAGTCATCTTTCTAATCTCAAAGTAGCTGCTTGATTAAGATCATCAAATGGCTTTATAAATATACATACATATACATACATATATGGTGATGTCTGGTCAACAAAGTAGCTGTTTATGTATTTAACAAATGGCAGTCCACCTAACAAAAATTTGACATGTAGTGTTCAAGAGTAATTTTTCATGATTTCATGGAATAACATACAAATATATTTCAACTGAGCGATTAAAAAAAAATTAAAATGAAAATATTAAAGCTTGACTTTGAACCCTTTTGTGGACAAAAAACACAGCAAAAGTAATATTGTTTTTTTTTTATCTAAAAATTGTTTGTATAACATAATTTGACAGTTTGTCTTTGTATTGTTTTGTATCTGTAGCACACAACTTATTTACCACAAAATGTTCTGTTTTTTTATTTAAATAAACCCCAAGAATGACAGCAGTTTTTGCTGTTATTGAGTTGTTCATTAATTCATTAACTATTTCTTGCACATTTTTGGACACTCAAAGTGCAATTCTTGCACTAATAAGACACTAATTGATATTTTATAAATGAATGAAATAAAACAAAATATACATGTTGAGAGGTTATACATTAACACTGCAAAGGTATTGTATCTAAGTATATTTGAGATATATTTTTGAATGAGAAAAGGCATATCAAGCAGTATGTAAGTAATGTAATGTAGCCTACAAAAATAGTCTGATTATAAGACAAAAAAGTTCACTTAACTCTTAAGATTAAACTTTTGTTGAACTTCAGTACAGTTAAAATAAATGAATAATCATTATGAAGGATAAATTAGTTGTTCCAATACTCTCCAAGTGTACAAACTATTGGTTGGTCAGCATTTTTTTTCTTAACTTAAGATAATTATTGTTTAGTACAAAATGTTAATAAGGGGAAAGTGATGTTGTACATAACATAAGCATGTTTTAAATAAAGAACATTCTTCTTAATCAACATAACTTTGTCTGCCTGTTTGTCTCACAGGTGGTGGGGTGCAGGTCAAAGTTTGACTTTTCCAGCAGAGAACAGCATGCCTGCACAAAGCACATCACACACACCATGGCAGGTACTCACTGAGCAAGGTGAATAGACTGTCAAACAGCAGCCTAACAGTCTGGTGTGCAGAGCCTCTCTCTAATTTCAGGAACAACATCCACACCTGTTGCCAAAACAACTTTGTCTGTAATAACAAAGGTAACTTTTACCAGTGGATTTTAATTTCACAAAAAGTGCTCATTTAAATAAATCCACAGGAAAAACAATATCTCAGAGATCACAATCCTGAAGAAACATTTGAAATGTTCTGTGAATCAGTTTTGAATATTTAGGTAATAACATGGCAGAAGGCTAATGGTTGATTTTTCATGTTAGCTGAATGACTGAACAACACTCACGAGCATTTTTGTTCACTCTGATATCCCTCTCTGCAATCAAGCATATAAATAAATAAATAAATAAAAGTGCTCATTCACTCCAAATGATTAAGAAAATTATAGCGTAGAGCTCTTTGCTGTATGTCTAAAAAATTGTACAATAAACACACACACACACAACACACTCTCACAGAAATCCTAGAAACATGCGCATGCTGTTTTCCCTCTCAATGAGCACAGCCTGTCGCTGGTTATCATTCATGTCTACATTTCCTGTCTGTAATTTGAATGAGGGCACGCTGCTGAAAGCCTGCTTAGAGCCCACTGACCTGAAACTTGCTAAATGACAGACAGAGAACTGAGCTGGTGAATATAATGGCACACAGTCGCGAGATAAGCCAGCCCTCTTAAGGGGAAAATCTGAAAGCAAATCGGCATCAGTGATTCCTTTATTTACCCAGAGGCTGCTCAACCTCTTCATAAGTTATGCTTTACTTCACACTCATACAGTTCGGTGACTTTTGCTCAGTAAAAACAAAACACATTACCCAGCTGCTCCACTGGGGGCGCTGTGGTTTCATCACATTGTTCACAAACCCAGTTTTGGACATGGTGGGCCTTTCTGTGTTTAGTTTGCATGTTCACCCTTCGTGGGTTCTCTCCTTAATACTATGGCTCCCTTCCATAGTTCATAAACATGCCCACTATGTAAAGTGGTAATTCTAAATTGCCCAAAGGTGTGAGTGTGTGCTTGAGAGATTGTCTTTCTCTGTGTCAGCTCTGTGATTGACTGACGAGTCCAGGGTGTACCCTGCGTCTTGCCCTAAGACAGCTACAGCCCTGAACAGGATAAGCGCTAGAAAATATACAAATGAATGAGATTTGTTTCCAGAGTAGGTTGCTTTTGTGTATTCATCAATGTCCCTCCTCTCTCTTCAGTCCTCTCTCCTCAGAAAAGCACTGAAAGCTTAAGGATACTCCTCATCATATGAGATCAAAACCACCTCTGCTTTGAAATATCATGGAACAGCTTTCGGATATAGGGAAGAAGTAAACACTTCATTATCTGTTCAAGCACATTCAAATTCAGAGCCGTGGCAACTCTTCTTTCACATTTGGACCTCACCAAGGTCTTCTACACACCCCAATATTTTCCATGCACCAAAATGTACTGCACCCCAACACGCACTGGATTGTGAAAGTCCATTCAGCACTACTCTCAGCTATAAGGAGACTATAATCATGACTGTCTCTATGAACATGTAGATCCCAGTGCCATCTGAAAATAAGGTATTATCTTCCTTATCATGTGTGATTCTGCCCCTTACAATTTAGTCAAACCCCTGCGGTGCCTTTTTTTGCTTCCTGCTACTGTCATGATGAAAAAACATCACCGCTGTGCATTTGAATGACGCATTTAACTCTAAAAAAATCTCAGACAGCTCTGTTGACAAGTCAAAAGTAATTTGCATTTGTGTAAAATGGGAACAGATATTAGTGAAGTATTTAGAATTTGAGCCTCTGCCTACATGTGAACCATACACATGCAGCTAATCTAACTGATGCCAGCTGGCACCAACATCACACCAGCAAACAGGTCACTATTATGGAGTGCACAAATCAACACAAAACTGTGGATGAAGCAAGAGGTAACTTTTCCGACACCTCCTGCCTAAAACCCCAGAAGTCAGAAGGACCACTTTCGCTGTCTGTATTCATACTAAAAAATCATGATCAAGTGAGCTTTTGCACTTCTTGCTCCCTCTACCACTGATGATCTAACAATTTTCTAAATCTCTGACAGCCCCACATTAATTCCGTAACATTTGCACCATTTTGGGTTTTGATGCTTTTAGCAATCAAATAAATGCCCAATTTTCTATCTATTTTTTTTAACAAGCTTCTGAAGAAATTTTTAGGGTTTTATGGAGCAAAATGCTCCATTATGACACCAGCAAATGCCTTACTTTTACATCCTGCCATTTGGAGATGGGTAGGAAAATGATCAGGTCTTATTTACTGATAACAGCTGTGTGTTGCAGCTGAAGACAACACTGATTAGAGTGAAGCAAAAGGTCAAAGTTTTGGGTTGTATAATCAGAACAGAGAGATGACAGTGCCAAGTAAGACTTTGTGCATACATGATGTTTTTCGGCAGATTGCTCACAAAAACACTGATTTGAAGGGCTTTAAATGTACGCTTGGATAACTTAAAACTTGAGCTACAAAGCGTAACATTGTGCTATAAATGCACAATATTATGTCATGAGGCCCAGTCTGCCAACCTCAACACTTTTTGCTCAGGCATAAATTACTCATCCCTTCGTCCTGTTGCCCAGACTCTCCCATCCGCTCGATGACCTTTCACATCCCTCATTAACGTAACAAATAAACACCAGTTCTTAAGGTCTAATAGGACCAAGAAGCTTGCTAATGTCCCTTGAAAGGACTAATATGTAAATGATCTCATAATCTCACCAGACACAGTTTGACGGCTGCTAGGTTTTGTAGAATCTCTGTAGAATCTTGGCAGCCTAATTAATTCTCTGCTCAGACCTCATTACCATATTTTGGGAACAAAAATTATTTGCATATTTTCCAGGCACCTAGCCTGAGTCCTGATGATGAGGGGAATGAGGAAGACTCAGGCTGGCATATTTGTTTACACTCATAACAAACACACACATTCATATTCATGCAGCCACACACACAGCCCTATCTATCTATCTATCTATCTATCTATCTATCTATCTATCTATCTATCTATCTATCTATCTATCTATCTATCTATCTATCTATCTATCTATCTATCTATCTATCTATCTATTCATTTTCAATCAACTCTGAAAGCAGTTAAGCATAGCCTATCACATTCTGCCCCAACACTCTTGCATTTACATATTTTAATTGCTGCTGCAACGAGTGAATTACCAACGCATCACCTGCCTTTTTAGCTCACACACACGCACACATCACAATTACACAAACACACAGGTAGTGTGACTGAGTTACTTCTCAGTTAAATTTAGATGTTAAGGATCTGTTGGTTTCAGTCTCTAATCCTCTCCCTCTTCGTCTCTATTTCACTTTCATTGGTAATATCAGTAATTATTCTGGCTACTCCCCAAAAGTCTGCGCGGAATTGAATTTAGCTATCTGTGTGTGTAGAGTGTGTAGTGTGTGTCTCTCCCTGTGTAATTGCTTGCTAAGCCGTTTCAAAAGCAGGTGCAGTTTGTCTGAATTACTTCTCTGTTTTCAAACTCACCAACTTACTTGGGTGTTGTTTTGTGCGGGCGTGTGGGTGTGTATAATGAGGCTGACGTCAGTCATCATGTCTGACAGCTCCCTTCCTGGAAACACACCTAAGAAAACACCCTTTACACATATGTGCAGGCACACACGGAGTCCCTCACTAGACGCGTTTGTAAAGGGACCAGACGCGTGTGTACAAGAAAACATGCGGGAAAAGTCTGTCCTTTGAAAAACTCGACACACACCTCATGTTGGTGACAGATGAGAACCTGTCATGTACAGAAAGTCAACATTTCAGCCTGTGACCTTTTCTGATTGATAGCCGTGTTCCTGAGACCTTAACAGTTCAGAAGTTAAGCTTTGGAGGATTTTATGAGTTCACCCATTCACAAATTAACTTCTACAACTTAAACTGCAAGGAAATAAGAAACAGCATTAACACCAGAAAACAGGAAAACTTTTTTAAGGCCTAAGAAGGCTGTTACGCCTCTTTTGTAACTAATATAATCAACCAAGAAAACGATACTTTGCTGATAATGTTGCTGTTGCAGGACCAGTTTTGCTTAGACTTGACTGTTTTTCTTTATAATGTATTGCAACAGAAAGCAGCTGCTTTAATTGATAAAGAGCCCTCCGTTTATTTTGAACCACGTGTTCATTTGCTGTTAAGTGTATTTGAAATGCTTGCCAGTCACAGCATTTAGATACTTCTCACTATCGTCATGAACCAGATCTCTTTCTGACACGTTTCTTTATGTTTCTGACGCATGCTCACACATACTGAAAACTTTAAGTTAATACTATAGACAATTTGGTATTTCCCTTTCCGTCAATGACTTTGTCACTTTGTACATACAGAGCAAACTTGAGTGAGACTGAAGGAAGTTTGAGGTTCGAAATTAGGATAAAGAACTTATCCAAAATATTGGACCCTAAACGTAAAAAGTATTGATTGTTTTATTTTGAGATGCGTCGTTATATAGTGGGATTGTTTCCAACATCCACCAGCTTTCAAATACAAACTAAGTCTGAACTGTTGTCCAATCTGAAGCACCTTTGGGAAGACTGTGGAAAACATGTATGTAGTCTCAACACATACACCTGACTGTCAAAGTAGTCATGTGTCTAACTTTAAATCACCCTTCATCTGTAAACAACCATCTCAGATCTGTCCATCGATTTTCTACATTACTGTTTCTGCTCAGGCCCCGTAGGGGTCATAGGGAGCCAAGTTGTAAACACATTTATTCCTGCTGTAAAACCGGGCAGTAACATGGGTGTAAATGGAGTATTTTGGCTTTTGTAGTCCACCTCAAGAGAACGCATAAGAAAACGTAGGTTTGTGCAGTTCCAGTCACAAGTTGCAACTTGACAGCAACATCTCATCTAAATGTCTGGAAAGAAGTTTGAGACACCCCCCTCACCTCTTGGAGTATAAGGGGTGTTCTCAGTGGTTTTTGTGATGTTTGAAAAGCACTTGGCCGGGTATATTTTTCTTGTTTCTGGTCTTTTGCTAAGCTAAGCTAATTGCTTGCTGGCTCAAGCAACAAATTTCCTGTACAGACTTAAGAGTAGGGGTGTGTCTAGACTTTTTTAACAAGGGTGGCCAACTGGGGCACTGAAGTGGGTATTATACAACCAAACAGCAAATTTGTTTACCTTTTTTTTTTTCCAATATTTGCCTTCGAACTCAATCGTACACGGCTGAATTATAATACAGGTTGTTTCAACTCACCTCAAATGTTTAAAACTTACAGATTCTGCTTCTGACATGACAATCAGCCAAGCAAAGTTTAAGATAATGCAGCAAATGCGGTGGCAACTGATGTGGCGTATACGATTTCAAGGTAGGCCCGTGCCACCCCTTGCAAATGTGTGTATCCTTCTTCACATTTCTGGGCAAATAATCTTTTATACAGATTTGGCACAACATGCAGAGAAGAAAAACATGAAATCTATCAAAGAAAGAGTATAATAGAGAAAGAAAAAGACAGATGGACACATATACGTACAGAGACACAGACAAATGCAGTGAAAGCATAACAGGTACAGAGCTGGAGGAGAAAAAACTCAGTGTTGGGGTTCCCTGCGTTCCAGCTTGTCTCATTGTAAATTCCCTCATTTAAAGAATGGTGAAATTCATTTCTCACACAGATGGAAACAGGCAAGGCTGATTTCATTAAAATACCCCATCTGTTGGTGGGTGAGAGAGAAAGGGAGGGTGAGAAAGAAAGGGGAGGAAAAAAGAGAACACAAACAAGGGTGAACCAAACAAAACAGTTCTCCTATCCTGGAATAATTTGTTTCCTCTCCAATGATGTATGTGGTTTGTTTGAGTGTGTGTGTGTGTGTTTGTGTGTGTGTGTGCGCGCGTGTGTGTGTGTGTGTTACTGATGGGAGCTGAATTTGAACAAACCGACTGCCATTGCTAAAAGAGCCAGAGCCAGAGAAAGAAAGAGGCAAACAAAAATATGTATGAGAAACAAGAGAGAGAGAGATGTGGTAAAAGAAAGGAAATGTGCAGCTGGAGAGTGGATGGACGAGTGAGTGAGTAAGAGAGAGAGAGAGAGAGAGAGAGAGAGAGAGAGAGAGAGAGTCATACCTTTCCAGCGTTGGTAACAACACAGTCAGAAAGTTATCGTTAGACAATTCTGCAAAAGCCACCGACAACGTGACTTTTATGTCTGGTGCAAGTTTTTTCAGGTTCTCACTTTCCTGAGAAGTGAGAACATTATTTTCCCCGTTATTTCTTCACATTAATTTTTCCAAAGATTTTATAGTATTTAAAGACTTAACTACATTTAAACTTAATATAAATTATTTGAATTTGAAAAATAAAATCCCTGCTTGACTGTGCCTTGTTTATCTTCTTTGGCGCTTGGTTTGTCTAGGAACTGCAGGATGTTTAGTGTGGTCCTGAACTTTTTTAATTGCTAGGAACTACTGACACCTACAAGTCCTTTTCTTTTTCAGGAAACTAATTTCTCAAATTACAGCAGGTCTTAAATGCCTGCAAAAAATGGACAAGAGAGCCCCTAATCCATTTAAAAAGTATCTCTGGATAGGGATGAAGACAAAATAGTGATAAAAGGTTGAAATTTTGACTTTTTATATACAAATGTTGACATATTTAATTTATTTGACCTTTATCTTAAAATTCAGACTTTATATGGTGAAAATATACAAAAATGAACTAGAGAACCCCTAATCCATTTAAAAAGTTGCTCTTGAGCCTTTTTTCTTTTTTTTTTTTTTTAATAGAAATGTGATACACAAGAATGCTTGAATCTCCATCTCAATTACACTGATGAAAAATTAATTAACCTGTAAGCAATGGGGGGAAAAAAAGGCTTAAAGGTAGATTATATTTGTAACAGCTCTCGATTGTGACTTCATTTCATGTAAATATATAAAATCCAAAGAGTTAATAGCATTTTCAAAATTAGCTGACTTGGTTGTACATACTCTAGAGGACTAGGGAAGTGTTTATTTAATGTGTGGATGGATTATGGAAGATGAAAATGAATAAGACAGACAGAAGAGGAGAGCTGGGACTATATTTTACATTTGTTTGCAGATTTACTGAGAATTATTGCAGCCAGATCCTCCTCCTTTTTGTGTGTGTGCCGTGACTGATGTCTGATGGGAGTGAAGGGTGAGTTCAGATTGCTGAATAACTCATCCTCCATCCTTTTTATTGGACTCCACCAACAGAATTTCCCTAC
The DNA here is from genome assembly GCA_008086565.1 of Thalassoma bifasciatum. Lineage (NCBI taxonomy): Eukaryota > Metazoa > Chordata > Actinopteri > Labriformes > Labridae > Thalassoma > Thalassoma bifasciatum. Next base: position 15,526 of record RPOG01004739.1, read on the forward strand.
AGGGGTTATAAGTTAATCCTGCAAAAAGGCATTAACTGAGGAAGGGCTAACAAGGGGGATATACAGGCCGAGATACAGAGAAGTGTTATTAAAAGCCACTGATTATAGTGATCTGTTATTATGCTCTGTAGGAGTGTGTTAAGTTTAACAAAGATATAAAGATAGTTGTACTTTTCCTTCAGAGAACCAGTGAAGCGGCACAGCGTAATTGGCTTTTGTGACCCAAAGAGAGTTTAATCCTTTTCAACACTTGTTTTCTCTTATAACAGTTTATTTGAACTACAAGTACTTTGCATGAAATTGATACATACACATGGCAGCCACCCACTCTCAACGAGGGGTGGGTGTCATCTTTCGATGTCCAAACATGAGGTTTTTCTGATGTGTTTTTGTCTTACATATTTACTAATTTAACGCTCCTTGTAATTTGTCTGAGCTGTGTATGTATTTATGTGGCTTTTTTGTTATTAACACAGATTTATGGTGCAATGTAGCCTAAAACAAGTTTCCCGCACAGGGACTGTAAAGTAAAACAGAGTTAAAATTAAGGATGTGAAGATGTTACATGGAGAAAAAACCACGTTGTAAATTACAAGAGTGTTGTCAAATGTGAAAGTAAACAGGGGAATTATTATGTACCGCTGTGAGTTATAATTGAAACGTGTCGGTTTTATCAAATGAATATAGACAACACATGGTGGCATTATGTGAGCAAAATTGAATTTTGGAAAATATTAAATAGTATGAATTAATATCATATGAATATGGAATAGATTTTCCATATCATAAGCTTAACTGTCCTCAGTTATTTTACATCTTTTTACACCAGAAATGAATATACAAAGCTCTGAAAGACTGACTGCTTTTCCCTGAGCTGAATTTAGTTGTCCTTCCAGGCTACACATGTAGTGTATTTCATGATGCAATATGAAACATGGCCCTTTTTTTAAACCTTAGATTATACTCAAGTTGCATCATGTGGAAATGTTAAAGGTCTGAAATATGGCAACGATCTGGCATTTCAAAGAGCAACCCAAATAACTGATGAAAAAAAATCGATTTCAGAAAGTCTGTTGCTATGATAATGTTTTCTTTGCTTGGTATGAAATCTGAAAAAAACGTTTAACAGAAGAATGTTCAACTACATCTCTCAATGTGTTGTCAGAAGGTCAAATGTGAAGCAGGCACAACTTTCACCAGCAGTGGTGTAAAAGTTTGAAGCATTTGTTTTGCTGTCTGGCCCACAACTTCACTGTTTGGTTTATGAATTGTACCCTCTTTTTTGACCCTTGCAGGAAGCTGTTCTCACACAAAGTACAGATCTTTTTATTCTATTTTTCAGGGCAACCAGCAAGACTGGAACTGTAAGGAGCTGCTAGTGATGGAGTCCACATACTGGTCTCAACAATCTACTGCCATGACACCACAGTTGAATTTTTACAACTGCAATGTCTTTAACTTTCTTGATCATGAATAAATCAGCAGACAAAAGTATTTTCCAATGAAATCTAGTCAATCATGATCACCTCCCTTGTACTTATCTTGTGTCAAAATACATTACAACCAACTTTTGAGAGATGTGCAGCTACATTTTTACAACACTCTCAGACACTCCCCAACAACTCAGAGGGAAACGTGAAAAACTCAAAAAACAGATTCAATTTTAACCCAGACCACTTGTCCTTATGTTAGTATTTCATTCCCTTAGCCCCTAATTAAAAGATAATTTATTTCACTTTTTGTAAGTTTGAATGTGACATGACTGCCTTGGAGATTTCAACCCAAAACCCACACACACTGTTAGAAATAAGAGCTTTCTCTATTCCTCGCAAAACTTGTTACAGCTTTTGTAAAACCCATAAGATTATGATAATCACCATTTATAGGAATTAATACTGTAATATTTTTAATGAGAACAAGTTCAGCAGCAGAAACTGGTTCACTGGCTCATCATATTAGTGTCATGAACATGTGTCTACATCTGTGCTAATAGGCAAACACTGTTTTATTGAGGAGGCTGAGCGCGCGTGCACACACACACACACACACACACACACACACACACACACACACACACTCACACATTGATACATGCTTACTTTACCAACAGAGGATTATTTACCAATACTGTTCGAATTAGGACGTTTGTCATACAATTTAATTTGTATAAAACTTATCTGCAGGAAAACAAGATGTCTTTGTTGTATCCTTTTAGCTCTATGAATGTTTACAATGTGCAAAACGTGCATTTCGAGACAAAACGGAGGTGTTCTTTGTATTGTTTCCAGTAGTGTTAAACATTGAGCAAAACTATATTAACAAAATCAAAAAGTAAAAGTAGAAATGGACAACATGCTCCTTGGGTAACCCAGATGTAAACACATCGAAATGATTGAGTTGATTCAGCAATAAAAGCCTTTGATGCAAAATTTTCCGTAGGTCACATTAGCTCTTATTTATCCAATGTGTGTACACCTCATAAATGGGGGTGGTTGTGTTTTTTTCTTCTTTTTTTTTGTAAATGCTTGCATGACAATCACATTTGATGAAACTATATTATCTGGCAGTTGAACACTTTTTTCCATTTTTATCCCCTCTCTCACCCATCCAGGTTGACACAGGCCGGCCCCTGCACACATAAACCCTCCAGCCTCCCAACCTCAGTCATAATGCACACAGGGCATTAATCTTTACAGTGAATTATGGTACACCGCGGTCTCATTGGCTCTGTGCGCACAACTGTACAAGTGTGAGTCTCTACGTGCATGTGTATGCACAAGTGTATTATCATGGCTCTAACTTGGTGGTGTGTGTGAATGTGTGTGCATTGAACTGAATTATGGTATTGCACTCTCATTGACTTTATGCGAATCCCATTTATCATGACTTAACCATGGAAATAGGTTTTTTTATGGACAAAACACTGTTTAAGCTGAGTGTGTTTGTGTGTGTGTTGTAGTGGAAAACAAGCATTACTTCCAGAACGTTTGTCAGAGTGAACTGTGTTAGTGTGTTTATGTATTTTGTGTTCATATAAGCCGTAAATGTACATTTTCTCTGCAAACATAAACACTACCCTACATACTTATTAGGTTAAGGGTTTGACACCTGTTCCTTAATTTCTATTTATTTATATATCAACCTTTCTGGAAGTTTTTGTCTCTTTTTGGATTGACTTGAGAATGCCCAAATTCAGGCCCAAGAGCCAATCACCAACTTTCATCTTACAGTGTATTACTTATGTCACTTAAATTGATCATTTACAGTTTCTGTCAGGTGCTTGAAGAAAACGTGACTATATCCGATAACATCTCACAAAAATATGTACTGTGCATGAGCTACTTTTATTAAGCTAAAACTCTGAACATTCTGCAGAAAATCAAGAACTCTTACAACTGACATGCTCAAGGACAAGCATTTAGCATGATGCAGAAATGTGCTTCATGAACATTAAGTGTTCAAAAAACTTATTAGAGGACATAAGACTAAATTACAGTAATGAAATGGTGAAGAAAAGACAAAAAATGCATAAAATGGTTTAGAATGCAGGGTTAGAAATATTAATCGATCATGATTAAGTCCACATCCTGATTCTGCAATAAAAACAATTATAACATGTTTTTCTCAGGCAATGTTTTATCTCATAGGTCTGCAATGATGGCACAAGCATGTTTGACTAAACTTTTTTTTTCTATAAATCACAAAAATAAATGTTTTCAAAGAAAGCACTCATACCTTATTTTCACTGTTAATAAACATGTCAGTAAGAGCCACTTGCCCTTGGTCAATCTCACAGCATCAAATGTGCCCTTTTAGAAAAAAGTTCGTACACCCCTGGGTTAGTGTATTCACACAGCAGGGTTCACTAGTTTCTGGCACTGCTAGTTTGTGGGTCCTGAGCTGAAAAGTTTAGCATCCCTTGAATTAAAGCGCTCAAAACAAGAGCAGAATATGAGGCTAATTGGGGCATCCAAATAATGTGTGTGTACGAGTCTGTACACACACAAACGTGCACATACATACACACAGGTGTTTGTGCGTCCATTCAAAGTCATACAGTATGTACAATCCATTTGCACTGACCTTTTAAGATAATAACATGGTAGCTATTTTTGTACGGGTGTGTTTGTAAAGGTCAGTGCCGAGTAAAAAGTGTCAGTGAAGAAAAGACAGCAGTGGACAGCAGGATTCATGCTCCCTGTAACAGCTTTTACAATTCTGAGACTTTTCTAGGCCAGGGGCTTAAAGTTTAGTGTCCTGCAAAGAATTTAACATCAGCAATGATTTCTGCACACCCTAAATAATATCCTCATGTGTGTGGAAATGGATGACAGGGGCACAGCATGAGCACGGGGAGCGCAGGAGAGGAGATAACTCAAGAAAGCAGCAGAGAGCAGGAAGCCTTTTTCTTATTATGAGGTTTTTTTTTTCTGCTGAGCAAAGACACGTCAGCTGGTGTTAACACGGTTGCCTCTTTTTTTTTTTTTGAGTGCTGTAGAAATCTGGGGGAATGGGTTCCCATGGCGCAAAGAGTGTGTTTTATTTTCACTTTTTTCCCGCACACACTTTGTGGTACTGAGTTTTCTTCCACACTGACAGCTCAATAAAAGAAGTTGACTTTTATTTTTGTGGTACAATCACACCTGCATTCCCCTTATATCACTATGCTTCTACTGCTACTTTTAAAATATCAAAGCATTCCTTCATCCAACCACAAAGCAAGGCCCCTCTGGTGTTATATCTTGTAAATGCCTCTGTTCCCTCTGCCCCCGCTCGGTGACACAATTGCCACCGAGGAGTTTTATATTTGTCCTGTTGGAGCTTAAGTGTTGGTCGATGCCCCTACATCTCCTTTCAATCTGCTTGTCCCTGGTGTTTATCATTGCTGTTAAAACTTTTTCAGCTCTCCCTTTTAATCTTTGAATCTCTCGTCTCTCTGCAGGCCACAGGATTACTTCTTGAAAGTGACAGCAGTGGCTCAGAGTTTAACAGGATGGGAAAAAAAATATGTCTCTTGTCCAATGACAAAATGACTTCAATACACTTCAATAGAAATAGCAGCAATGGGGAAATGATGACCTAAAAGCTTTCTAATAACTCAAAAATTACTTTTTAACAGTGTAAGTGTGATTCAGGAACATGAAAAAAAAAATTTATACTCAAAAGAGCTGACATCCTCAACTTATATCAAGCAGATTTGAAATAAAAAATGAAAAGTTTGTCAAAGATACAAACTAAATACTACTTCTACCAACTATAACCTGTCACATGGATGTAGTCTTGCATGTGTATACACAGAGCCCGATATTTTCAAAGACAAATATACCCCCTTCATTTTTATGAAGACTTTCATCCATACCTCATTGATTACAAAAAAAAGTGAGACATGTAAACGCGCAAATCTGTCAAAAGCTATAGCTATAGAAAGCAAACACACAGTCAAATGCCTGAACGTTCTCCCCTACTGACCATCTACTTCAAAATAAGTTGAGCAAATAGACTAAGTCAACCACTGTTTATAATTATAGATTTACTGCTGTGTGTGTGTGTGTGTGTGTGTGTGTGTGAGTGTGTGTGTGTGTGTGTGTTTGTGATAATACATTTGGAGGCAGGCAGCAGGTAAATTGAGGTCATGTGAAGTCAGAAGAAAAAGGCAAGACAAAAGTTGTACTCCCAGCACACACACAGACACACACAGACACACAGAGACACACACTCACTTCCTTTGTCTCAGTCTTTCACACCATTCTCCATATGAATAATACATTAGAATATGAGCTGTCCCAAAGTCTGGATAGAAACAGGGACAGAGAGGAAGAGGACGAGTGTGTGAGAAAGTTTCTGTGTGTGTTCTTGGTCTTACTCATTTCATACGATAACTGACTTCCGGAGGAGTTACACACACCGTCCAGAGCACCATCGACCCCTGACTGTATCTTCCCTCATCTCTCTTGGTGATGACGACTTCTTTGTCCCAGTTTTCTGAGAGCTGTCAGGTCACATATGCCACCCAATAGCACTCTGATCCATGTTTGTGTTATGTGTGAATACTTGTGTGGGTGTGTGGGTGTGTGGGTGCTAAAACCTCTGCGCCAGCTCAAAGTGGGTCCACAGTTTAGGGCCTGATTTGTCTTCCACCTGTCAGCTTCGGCCTCCCCAGAGACACCCCGTGACAGAGAGAGGGGAGAGAGGGTAACAGCAAAACAAACCAAAAAAAATTCTACTGCCAAACTTTGACTTCCCAAGCACATTTTTTTCTGTTTGTAAATTCAGGATGCTAAGAGATATCCTGTTTATTTACTGAAGCTGTCAGCAGTTTCTGCAGCAGGGCACAGAAAACCTCAGACATGGACAATAAGTCTTTTAACATCATAAACTAATATCGAGGTGAATTCTTTTGGTTGCTGAAACAGGGGCATTTACACTGGCTGGTGTTTAATGACACATGAAAGGAAGCAATTGTTGGAAAACTGAACCAAAAATTGAGCTGTTTTTGTCACCATAGTGAAGGACAATATTTTGTGAGGATTGATTTCACACAGACAGCTGGCAGAGAAAGACCAAGCCAGCAGCCAGGCTAAAATGCTTCTGGTTAGGATTTGGGAAACAGACATCATAACAGTCACTTGTCTGATTATTTTTGCAAAGTGTCATGATATTCGTCGACAAAACCTCCTAAAGGGATTTATAATTCGATGGAGCACTTTTATTTTTTTCCTCCCAAAAAAGCTACAGTTAACTTTTTTTTTCTTATCTGGATGCTTGCACATTGAATGTTGTGCATAAATAGGGTCATGCAAGGGTTTTATTCCTTTCTTTTGTTCAGTAAAACCTTCTTTGTCATTCAGTCTTTGACTTCTTTTTTTTAATGTGGGTATTTCAGTTTTTTTTTCTGCTGCCTGCATCAAAAGCCACAGAAGGGAATCAGTGACTTTACAATTTTTGGTCTGATCTTCATGATGAAATTCTGAATTTATCTCAAAATTTGAGCTTAAAACCAGAATTATGATTTAATTTTCCAGTTGTGGGAGCTAGAATCCGGTTGTAGCTGTGACATTTCTTCAGAGTTCTGAGTTTTAAACAGGTGGTTTAGGTGGTTTGCTTTTTTGTTTTCTTCAAACAAATAAATCAATGAAATGGTGGATTTTGGTTTTTCAAAATAGTAGTTGGAATTCTAAGAGAAGCATTTTGGAGAAACTGAGGCCACAGGCTGGCTTGAGTGGCTTTAAAAAATCCCAAAAGACAAGAGGAACTTAAGATTCAAACCATCACTAATGGGGGAATCTCCTGAAATGAGCAAACATGAGCATACCACTTCAAAATCCTGCGCTGGTCCTCTGTTGCTTGGGATGTTTTTTCTTTTTCAAAACATGTAGCCATAGAATTTATAGCATGGCAACAGTGGAGGAAGCTTCTGGATTGCAGGGGAACATTTTGAGACAGTGTTGAAACAAAGCATTTCAAACAGAGGCTACAATGAGAGTTTAGAGGAAGAAACACTTTTTAAAATCACTTCTGGTGAAACTTTCCTTCCAAAGAAACCAATCTGAGATAAGTCAGAAGTTTTTAAGCAGTAAAAGTTAAAAAAAAAAATTTAAAAAAAGGAGAAAAATACTTCCTTTATTTTTTTGGGGGAAAAGTTTGATTCAAAGAATCTGATCCTAATTCAAAAGTCAAAACACGTTTTTGGGCCTCAACTGAAACTGGCACACAAAATTTTAAGTTCTAACCAAGAGAAGAAGCCAAGGTTTGGCTAAACCATCACACCTGTCATAATTCACATTGTTCAGTATTATGTTGATTAATTTGATTTAAATTAAATTTATTCAAAGCACTCACTTACTCTTTTTCCCAGAGAGTTATGGAACAGAAGTTTTTTGTTTTTAACTCATGAAAGTTCAATGAGAACTCTACAGAAATGACTTGCTAATTAGTCTGAAATATTAAAACTAAAAATGGGCTAAAATTCCATTGATGGAAAAAAAAAGTTGAAGTTAAAGATAATTCTAAGGGAAATATTACTCGTAATGTAATGGTGTAAACAGTCCAGTTGTCAACTGTTGAATCAAAGAGTGTCCATGAGTAACACAGACATATAATTGCTTTGGATACAACCTTGTGTTTTTGTGTGTGTGTGTGTGTGTGTGTGTGTGTGTGTGTGTTTTGCACGCATACCTGCATGGGTATGTGTGTCCTTGATAGAGGGGCCAGTAATTGTGTTTCTATTGTTCAGGTGTCAACAACTCATGGTGGGCTACTTGTTTGCATATTGTTAATTTCCTCCCTCTTGCTGTGTGCAACTGTGCAGCACAGCATGTTTGTGCCTGATCTGTGCTCTTGCCGTGCGCGTGTCCTCCTAGAATGGGAGGTCCCCGCACACCCACACTGGATTTGACAGGCCTGCTGACACTCTAGCATTTAGCTCTTGTGTGTGCATGAGTGTGTATGTATGTGTGTATTATGTGAGTGACAAGGTGTGACACACTAGCATTTGTCTCCTAAATGCCAGAACAGAGAAGTGACACCAAAGGGCAGAGGCACAGCAAGAGTGTGTGTGTGTGTGTTTGTGCGTGTGTATGTGTGTGTGGAGGGGAGGGTCTGCAGTGGTCTCAAGTTTAATTGGTTGTTCAGCTGCAAATTTGATATGTTTAAAATCCAAAGAAACCTGCACACTGCTAATCTGCCTCTAAACTGTGACCGCCTCACACCTGCCAATGTGTTTTATCTGGCGAGAGCACCTTTCATCTTGCATGTCACAAATCCTTTTTCACTTCTCAGCGCAGAAATACTGAGACAAATCTTCATCTTAACAAATCTGTTATTCAGTCCTTACCGTACATGGCTCATTGTGAAGCACAGGTGAAATATTCTGCCAGTGAGATGCTTGTGTTGAGGGATCATTTCTTCATATTTCCAACACAAATATTTGTCAGGTTCCTTACAGTGAAAGCGAGTGCTACCAAAGCCTTGATGTTGTTGCTCTCAGCAGAAAAAGAGCTGTCCAAGAACCAGTGAGCACCTGTGGTGATGGTTACTGCCAGCAGCATGTTCCTGCCAATGAATACTAAATATAATCCTTTTTAAAAACCTGTTTGTTAATGTCCCCCGGTAAAGTCTTGAGCTCTGCGTGTGTCTTTATACTGGGATTAGGCAATGTGAGATCAACCTGGTAAAAAAAAAAAAAGTAAGAGTGACACATACACACACACGCACGCACACACACACACACACACACACACACACACACACACACAGGCTTGATTATTGTGTGATGGTGTTGAAGAAACAAAGAAACATAGCTTTTTCTAGCATGCTGTTTTCCCTCTTTTGGTTCACCAAAGTTGAGAACTTCTGAAAAAATCATGTCACATAATTCAGTAGGTGCATGAAAAACTGATAAATAATCAAAGGAATCCGTTACCAGACAACCACAAAACCTCAACCTTGTAAGTTTTACTTTACCAAAGTAATCATGCCATATATGGTAGTGGCATCCACCGTGTTCCAAGCCCAATATTACAAAAAAAAAAAAGAAAAAAAAAAAACATTGATGGATTCCTTACTGCTTACTACACATTCTCCTGCTTCCTGCTCTGCTACTGTTTCAGGATAATATCAAGCTGACACAATATATTGATTTATAACTCACACTTAACTGAACATTTCTGTTGTCAGTAAAGACACCCTCAGAATTGTTTATATTGACTTCTTCCTGGCATCTCTGTTGAAAAAAACTTAAATTATAAATGAGGCAAATGTGACAGCTTTCTACATTTTTTTAAATTAATTTTATCTATTTTATCACATTGTCAACAAGCAGAGTTGAAATGTGCTTGATTACTCTCTTTAGATTTATTTCATGTGAGATATGTGATCAGGTTGTGTTACGTTGACTGTTGAGAATTCAGTCATGTGAGGTCAGGTTCACGCAGAGCAGCGTTCAACAGCTGTCATCAGAAACAGGCTTCAACACTGTATCTGCCACAGCACACTAGCTTATTATTATTTGATAGCTGAGGTTCAAGGGGAGCATATCAGATAAATATATAATGCTCAGTGCAGCTGCATGACAACTTGCAAGGGATCTTTTTGAGCTGATGTCTACTTTAGCGGTGCCAGGTTACTGTCTTGTGTCTTTAGATATACCTGATCATCCAAGAGTTTGTAACTTTTCTGCTTTTTTAGAAACTTTAAGGCCCTGGACCAAGTGTAGTTGTAGAAAGACACTTAAGGTTGGTCAAACCGCAGATTGACACATTGCTTCAGATGTTTTGCAGCTAATCTAAAATCTAATCCCTGTCAATAAAGCCAGCTGGTGTTGAACTGGCCCAGCTGTGGTAGAAGTCATCTAAGGAAGAGTCTCTCAGATCTTAACCTCAGAGCATAGTCGCCACCATCTCATTAAATAATATTAATACTCTTATTGTGAGGGGACCCAAAATGACCCCGTGACCCAGCTTCATCAAAAAGTAATCGCACTTGTGTCATGTAGGGATTCAGCAGATGTTGTCCACGCTCACTTTGGATTATAAGAGAGAATTCATGTTTTTCTACCTGTGATGATTATGTGTTGGAGTTCAACAAGAAACAAGTCCATTTGAAATTCTGTTTGTTATACTTTAACGTTGCATGAGCTTTCATATATTATCAACTGTTGCTGCTGCTCCTTGAAAGAAAACATGCTTTATGGTTAAATATGAATTACACATGAATATGCTCTCACATGCTGGAAATGTGCTTCAATATGTCAAAAGGACAAAACACGTCTAGATCCGGTCATTTTAGTGTAAATTGTGTGAGTGTGTGTGTGTGTGTGTGTGTGTGTGTGTGTGTGTGAAGGGGTGTTCCTTATTTTTCCTATTTTTGTTAAATGCTTGTATTTCTGACATTTCCTTTTCTTTCTCCATTTCCCTGTTTCACCATTAAATGATCAAATACCAAACTGAAGTGATTTTGGCAGGAACAGAGTTTAAGGTAATTAGCCTCCTTCATCAAAGATCAGTGCTAAAGTTTCATTCGAGCCAGCCAACTTTATTTCACCATAATTCCTGAAATAGTGTCAGGAAAAAATTTCCAGGCAGGAACCTTAAGTTCACTCATAGACTGCAATTTGCCGTGATTGGGTTGTCTGAAAAGTTTAAAGGAGTAAATTGTCGGCTCTGGATTATGAATAACCTTGATTTCATTTGTAAGCTGTAAGAGACACAAAAGTGGAGGCATGAAATGAAAGATCTGCCTTGTTTGAATAAATCAAATAACATTAATGAAAGTGACTTTATCGCTCTTCTGTATGGGTAACAAAGTGCTTCACAAGAGAAGTTATGACAGCAAAGAGGTAAAACATTAAAATCTGTACCAAATCATTTAATAAAAGCTGCAGTATAAATGAGAAATAAAATTATTAGTTTTATTTGAGAAATAAAATGAGCGACTGTGCAACTTTGGTTTCTTTTAGTAGTCTGCTCCAGAGTCGAGGTGCGCTAACAACTAAAGCCCTGTTATCTTTAATGTTCTGTTTAGATTTTTGGAGCAGCCAGGAAAGCTACCAGAATACTTCAGAGGAGGACAGAAGCTCATAAATTTATGTAGGGGCAAATCAATGTTGGGTCTTGAACTTGATTAGTAGCATCTTAAAATCAATCCCAAACAACAACGACGTAAAGATGTGCAGAGAGAAGTGATGTGGGCCTTCTTTTTGGTTGCAGTTAAAAACAGTGACAGTGCAGGTGGATGTATGTCTAGTTGAGACAGGTGTATAATGAACAGAAGAGGTTAAGGTGGAAGGAAATAAAGGCATGATTACATTTTTCTAAATCTTTAGATGAAGTTATGGACTTCACCCTTGCAATGTCTGGTCTGTACAACTTTCTTCACTTGTGGCTGAAACACAAGTCCTGGTCAAACTTAGCTCAGTGGTTTCTTCCAATCACATTTTTTTTCTGTACTGTTAAACAATGTTTCCTGGTTTAAAAGTTATTTAAAATGCAGGAAAAACTTTTGTAGAAATTTAGCATACAAAACACTTCCAGTAGTCATAAACTTTGATAACTGCTGCCCCTGCTTGTTTCATCACCGAGTTTTTCTGAGAGTTAACTACAGGTTGAATAAAAACAAATGGTAAGTCTGGACTATCACTTTTAACTAAACATGCCCAATGTGCTCGTCCACAAACACACAGCTTTTGTTTGTTTTTGATGACTGGATTTTATTTTGCATGTATAGATGTATTTTCTGAAGGAATGTGATTAATTCAAGAGGATCCAAAGCACTATCAAAAAGGCCCAGCCCCCTTTGTTTGTACATGTACACAGTGTTTTCATTCAATTGTATAGTCAGCAATGTGTGTATGTGTAAGTGTGCGTGTGTGTCATTGTTTCCGAGAAACATGGGACAAAAATGAGTAATGGTTTTTTAAACTCGCACTGACACTCTATAGAAATTTGTTGTGTTTTTATCCGCCTGGAGAGAAAAACTGTGAGAGGGAGCAGAGGGTAGTGTAGTGTACATGTTTTGTTTTGTGTGTGTGTGTGTGTGAGTGTGAGGCTACAGCATGTTACTTTTGAAAGGACTCATGCTTAATCCCATCAACCTGAATAGGTATACGGTCATTTCTCTTTGGCTGAGAACACTGAATCTAACAGAAAAGTACTTTGACTAAATTTGGAAAGTGAGCTAAAGGAAACATTTTAGACCTGGGATGTCATGGGGACAAAATGACGCCTGATTGGTTGAACTGTCCTGATGTACAAACAGCAGATAATTTGTGAGGTAGATGTGGCTCAGTGGCAGAGTAAGGATGTCATGTGTATGGCTTTTCAGTCCCCACAAACGTGATGCTGCAGGTGCTCGCTGGACTGGTGAGTGTATTCACGTAACTACAGTTGGAGGTAGAGGTTGCTTGCTGCTGTTGGCACTAGGCCACGGAGGAAGAACCCAGTTTGAATGTTGTGTTTACAAACAGTAACGGAAGTATCTGTAGACCCCACCTTTAAAAATCTTATGCCTAATCGAAATATCTTCTTTATTTCAGGATAAATGAGGAGATAAATGATTCAAATCAGAGAATCAAGAATTTCAAGATGAATTTAGACAAACTGCATCCCAGATCATAAAACGGCTGTTTATGTGACCTTCATTTCCTTCTTGAATTTGCTGGAGGAAATTAAACCAATACAACTCCATCTTTTCAAATAACATGTTTGCCTCAGCAACCAAGGGCCAAATTTCATATAACAATATATCAAATTGGAAAAGCTCAGAGAGGAAATTAAGTCCTAGTGAAGTAGTATTAGGTGTCAAAAGGGAGCAGTCAAACTTTGAATGTGTTGTTAGAAATAAAGCAGATTTTGGAGTTTTAATATTTCAAAATCAGTGTTTTTATCTTCTTGACTTAATCCCTGACTGAATTATGTTTCATTTTTATTGTTATTATTATTATTATGATTGTAAATATTATCATTTGATGTTGAGACCTGTGTAGCACTGCAATGTGTAATGATTTAACCCCCCATTCTTCCTGAAACATTCATAAACCTTTATTTGTTAATGTTTTTGTTCAGGACTCTGGTTTTTAAGTGTGCAATAAAAGGAAAACAAAAAAGAATTGAGAGAGTGCAGTGCCTCAATGTGTGTCAAATGTTTCAGACAGATGAATCCCTCAAACTTAATTTTTCATATGAGGCCTCGGAGCCATATGCATACAGGAAAAAACACACAAGAAGAAGAAGAAGAAGAAGAAGACGGGAAAAATCCTTATCTTCAAACACTGTGGCTTCCAGTCCTTTGAGATTCATGTGGCGCCTGCGTGTGTGTGTGTGTGTATTTGTGAGTGTGCAAATAATTTCAACCATAGACAACAAAGTCATTTGTATATGCATGTCATCTTGTGTGTATGTGTGTATATATGTGTGTGCGTGCTGTCTGATGTGGTTTTGTTCAACAGAAAAACAAGCCTTTAAGTTTTACAGAGAATATCCACAAATCCCCAAATGGATTGATAATGACAAACAGGACAAGGCTGATACGTGTGTGTGTGTGTGTGTGTGTGTGTGTGTGTGTGTGTGTGTGTGTGTGTGTGTGTGAGAGAGAGAGGGTGTGTATATTGGGGGCTTTTGCTGAACATGTTTTATGAGTTTTGAAGGGAAAATAATTACAAATTCATGCCACAGCTCACAGAGAGAGAGAGAGAGAGAGAGAGAGGAAGGCAAAGGCAGGGAGAGATTTACATCGTGAGATGAGCACAAACAATAGAACAAGCAGCTCGATGGATTGAAAAACACAGATGAGAAGAAACTGGAAAGATAAAGCAAAGAACAGACTTTTTCTCACAGAGAGATTATAAAATTCTGTGTATATAATAATAGACAAATTTAGCTTCCATTTAGGCTTATTACTAAAGTTTTATTACAGCACCAAATGCTCCTGTTTTGGCAATTAGCAGTTTGAAAGTCTTTCTTTCTGCTATAAAAAGCCGAAAGCAATCATTTTTATTTCATTGGAGACTACCTTTTCTGTCACAATCTCTTTCCTTTTGCAATTTTCAATGAAGTTTTGGTTTAATTAAGCTTTACGGCACTGCATTCAAAACAGCTTAGGAAATATTGTTGATTTTTGACAATTTTGGAAACTAAGACACTGGCAGACAGAAAGAGAAGAAGAGAGAGGAGAAAAGGAAACAAGAAAATGATAGGAAGAGAGAGAGAGAGAAGAGAGGGGCAGAGAGAATTGTTTAAAAGAGACATTTTGATGAATGAGCAGAGTTTTGGGCCAGTGGCAGTATAAGTAGGCCAGAAAATTATAGACTTCTAGACAACTTCACACACACATAGAGAGAGAGAGAGACCTTGAATTCCGCAGAATACAATTATTCAGAGTGAAAAAGCACCAAGTAGAGCACAATGAGGAAGACAAACACAAAACCAGCACAGAAATATGTGAAAATGACATTAACAGAAAGAAAAGACTAGAAGTTTTTATAAATGAGAAATAAAAGAAAAGCTGACGGTCTATTGTCATGCTAGCTGCACAGTGTGGAACAGCAGGGCTTTGGGCTTAGTGCAACTATTAGTATACTAATAAGCTTACAACAACTAAGCTAACATGGGCATGCTGCAGAGCTTTTATATTTTCTGTGTTCAGTTCAGCTCAAAGAGCATTACAGCACAGCTGAGACTAATTTTGGGAAGCATTTTGTTGGAAAATATAACAGCTGAACATTTTTGACATTTCAAAACATGAAAACCTGCCGGACAATCTGTGGCTGGTGCTTTCGTTTTATAAATATTGGGTGTGTTTCTTTTCAGAGCTCTCAAGAATTTTGTACCACTTGTGGAAAAATCTGTTTTGTTTTCATCTCACTCAAGCTGTGGTAAATACTTGCCTCTGATTGGTTATAACCGTATAACAGCGATTGTTCCTTTCCAGCATGTGGGGTGACCAGGTGCATTACTTTTTAATGAGGGAGTCATTGATGACTTGAGTTCCAGCCAATCACAGCCTTTGGCTGAAACACCAGGTAATAGCCAACAGTTAACAGCTGGAGGACAGTGAAGTGAGCAGAAACAGAGTTTGTCACTCATCGCTGGCTGTCATAACACCCGGAGAAAACTCAGATGGAAGAGTCGTCTCATCATCTCAGGGAAAGATGCCCAGCTGGTAAAACTTGTGTTTTAAATTTCATTTTACCTCCAAAATAACAGAGGAGCTAATGTCTCCTCAGAGGTGCCAGGACATCAAACATATTTACTTCTCAATCTTTATTTTCACCCTTTTTATTCAGCACATTATTACTGGAAGTCCCTTTGGTAGACACTCAAAATAAAGGCATTTTTGTATTGGAACAGGGACCTCAGTGATTCAAGTTTAAAGAGATAAAAATCAAAATGAAACCATCACTGAGAGCAGTGAACAGAACAGAAAATTAACTGGATTACAAAGAGCAGAAATGTTTGTGTTGTGCATAAAGATCCATACTGAGTACCATATTCTCTGGATATTGGCAGTGGTCAGTGGTTCATCTCCCAGTGGTGACACCTATGCTGTCCACCATCTTCCCTCTATTCTGTTCCCATTCCTTGCCTCTCCTCAGCAGTCTTGTATAAAATAAAGTCAAAAATGCCCCCACAAAAAAAGTTCAAACAGTAAGACAAAAACTTATCAACTTTTTCTTTTTTTTCTTTCAATTAATTTTTAAGGCGGCTGTCTCTTTTGGGCATAAATATGAGATGTTTGGCATTTGAGGCAGACTTGTTAATGTGCCTTAACAGCAGCTCACATGTTCACTGGGACACAGGAAATGTTCAAATAAGCAAGGGCACCCCAGAGTCAGTAAGACGACATCTTATTATTTTTTTTGCCCTTTATTTTGCATTATTCACCCCTTTTTCTTTTTTTGACTTGCTTTTAAAAGGTCAGGGTGATGATTCAAAATGCTATTCATCCATTTGGTTGTTGTTGTCCCTGTTTCAAGTCAAAAGCTAATTCACTTTAGAAATGTTTTCAAGAGTTGGTGGCTGGTTGCTGTGGCCCATCTAAAATTCCAGTTGGCCATCCGAAAACAAAATGTGCAGGCACAAATAGACATTATGGTTCTGGTGATGGGGTATTGGGTAGGGTGACCAAATGTCATCCTGTTTGGTTGTAAAATAATGCCTGAGAGGGGGGGTTATAGAATTTCAAGAAATGTCCAGTTTTTTCTCATTTTGCTCTACACCCAAACTTAGAGCAAAAGTTTGGGTGTAGAGCAAACTGTACACCCATAGGTAAATCCAGTGCTTCTTACATATTTTTACATTCTTTATTTTTCAAAAATTTCATGTTGCATCTGAAACATTAGAAGTAAAAAAAATATTTAATCACTAAAATTTAATTTTCAGTCTCAATATTATAAATAGAATCCTCAGTATTGAACCATGTTTGGATGATGAAATGAATTGATTACAGATAGAACAGTTTATGCATTTGTGTATCTTTGCGCATGTGTGTGTGTGTGTATGTGTGTGTGTGTGTGAGTGTGTGTGTGTGTGTGTGTGTGTGTGTATGTGTATGTGTGTGTGTGTAATAAAAAACTAGAAAAGTGCAGTGTGGGAACAAGCTGTCATGGTTCTCACATTCATCATTTTGTCTGTCTGCCACTAGAGGCAGCAGGGGCTCACACACTGACACCCTCCCGCTCTCTCTCTCTCTCTCTCTCTCTCACACACACACACACCCACATAGGCCAACACAAAACCATCCATCACATGTGTGAAAGATCCTTAAGGCCTTAACATTACTCTTGTTTGGTGTGATAGAGTGCTTGACAACTCTGTCTCTTTCTCTATTTCACTCCCTCGTTCTCTCCCCCTTTTGGTCTCTCTCTCTCTTTTATTCCCATGTTTTTCAGCCCCTCTGTCTTTTCATCTTGCTTCCTCACGTACTCTCACCCTAAATCTCTGTGGTCCTTTCAACCTAACATACTCCATTCTTTTAATTCTTCCTCATGCTGCCTAACATACATGCACACTCAGCCTGGACGGTCGCGCCGATCAATCATAGTGATAGTGATCTGTAATGTCGCAGGAACATCAGTGAAGGGGTTTGAGGAACAATGACATCATTCATCTATACATGACCGCTAATATGGTCTGCATTTAGCATTCTTGAAGTGGGGAGAAAGAAGAAGACAGAGACAGACAAATAGAGAGCGAGACAAAAGCTCTGCTAGGATGGGATTAGGTTCCCGTAAGAAGTCTGAATTATAATTACTAACAAAGGGTGATGCTGCTTTTATGTCCCCATTCTGCTCTGATTAAAATCACTGCAGCTTTCAACATGTGGGAGTAGAAAACTTTTGACACTTAAGTTGAAGTTTATGGCATGAAATAAAAGTGAAAACCCAACTCAGGTATTTGGTGGTGACAGTAACTGTCTATCAGGCATAAAGTTTTATTGACATCTCACTGTGAGCTCCCAGCAGGCTGTGCAACTGGTGGGTAAAAGAGCCAAAAGCCTGTTGAATAACTTCTACAACATTGAGCACAGAGTCAAAGGTTTTTGCCAAGTCTTGTTTTATCAGACACAAAACAAATCAGGGTAAGGAAGACAAGTGGTACAAGAGACAAATATTTGAAGGAGACAGAAAAAAGTCATTCCTAACTGCAGATTAATTAGATTAATCACAGAGTTGCTGTCTCAGTTAGTTGGGCTCTATGAAATGTCATTCATTTCAAGTTTTTAGAGGTGGTTTTCTTTTTTCACGCGCAAACAGACTCAAGAGATAGGGGAATATACTTTGCACACTTAACATGTTTATCAAGCACATTTAACAGGTCCTGCACTCAAATTTCCCATCCATAGGGCTAACGTGCTGTTTAGCATCTTCCATATGGAGATGGTTGGTTCTGTTTCCTGTCATACTGGATCAGTTGCCCATTTGTGCAAGTGCTGTGGTTATTCTACGTGAAAAAACTACCCAAAATGCATTGCCAGAGACGTTTCATCATTTTGAGTCACTGAGTCAAAAAATGTAATCAGAACAATCACGATGATGGATTAATCTTCGTTAATGCTTTAATTTCCACAGCCCTGGATCATATACATCCTTCATCTAAACTGCTTATTTCATCCAGGGTCCCAGGGGCACTAGAGCCTATCCTGCTGTCATTGGTAGAGAGGGAGGGGACCCCCAGGACGGATCACTAGTTCATCACACAGCTGACATGCTCAACACTACACTCAATCCTAAAGGCAGTTTACAGTCACCGATCACTAATGAACAATATTTGCTATTTTTAATCAGTTATACTGAAATAACATTACATGTACATTTTTTATTATTTATTGTTTTATTTAACCTACTTTGCAACTTGTTAAACTACCTCATTTAATGTCTGCATCCTTGCACTACTCACTATTGCACTATTATCACATTTTTAGCCTGTAAATACTAGTCTTGTCTATTTGCTATTCTTCTGTTTATAGTTGTTGATAACACTCTTCATGCAAAATTGTTATTATTACTATTTTACCTCTTATACCTTACTGCTACCTTGCACACAGAGCAAAGAAAGCACAGTATACCATAACAAATTCCTTGTATGTTCAAGCATACCTGGCGATTAAAGTTGATTCTTATTCTGATTCTGATTCCGAATAACATTACACAGCTCAATCATTGCAGCCTCTTTAAAAAAAAACTAAAAAAAAAGACACAAAAGCAGCAGGGAGCAGGGATATACAGCAGCTAAACCGTGGCTCGCAGAAAGGGACAAAATCAAACATGGTTGATAACTTCTTTTTTGTTAATTAGACCTTCATGTTCTCATCATTCACTGTTTCATGCTGCCAGCACACATCTGTAGATAATGAATGATGTCACTACAGTATTAATATCTTTTATTAATGTCATGTATCATGTTCACGGTCTAGGGGGGCTGGAGCCAATACTCATCGAATAAGAGGCACACCCTGACATCAGAGTCAGCAATGCTTAAACTTACACCTACATGCAATTCAGAGTCACCACTCAGTTTCACCTGCTGATCAATAGGTCAGGGGTTCAAATCCTGGTCTGGTAGTCCACCTGCCAAAGTGTCCTTCGTCAAAATGGTTTAACCCCAAACTGCCTCTGTGTGCCAGCACTGTGTGAATGGGATTAATTAATACTGGTTGGCTCTTTACGTAGAAGTCTTTGCCATCTGTTTATGAATTGGGTTTGAATGCAAGAATGATTTCGAGAGGTCAAAAAAACAGACTCATGGTCATCGAGTTAATGATTTTCAAAGAGAAGAAGAAGAAGGGAACCAATATGAAGGAAGCAAAAATAGCCTGGGATAAAAACAAGACAGTCTGGTCTGGTGTGAGAGGAAAGAGTCAAAACAGAAAGTGAGACACTATGAAAGAGTCAAATAAAAGTTGAAGAGGAAAGCAGGACTTAGACAGACAGTCAGAAAGAGACTGAGGAGAGGGAGGAGGAGGAGGTGTGGAGACGAAGTCAGACAGGAACAGAAGAAAAATGAAGTTCCTCGTTATGTTGTGATGGATGCTGCAGCAGTGCAACCTGGGATTGATTTGGCGATGGCTGTCTGTCAACAAGCCAGCCAGAGAGAGGAAATAGGTAGTGTTGGAGTAAAGATTGATTGCCATAGTAACAGTAGGACAGTAGTAATGAACAGCAAGTGTTTTGGTCGCTGTGCAGCTCACACCTGCTGTTAGGAAAGAAAGTTTTATCTGATTCAGCTCAGTGTTTGCTTCATCTCTGAGAGTTTTTCTTTCTCTGCAGCTGGAGACTTCATTTACAGTATTTACAGGCATTTTGGGAGAAATAAAATGTTACGACCGTCATTCTTTATGTCTTAAATCTAAAGAGTCTACTCTGTAAATATGTCATCGTTTGTCTGTCAGAGATTTTTACGAACCGTCCCTTTAAGATTTTCTAAACTTGAGACCAACTTGAAATCATTTTCTATTTCTACAGCTGAAATCACACCCATTATCTTTTCCTAATGCTTCAAAACATCTCACTTCTTTCTTTTCCTTAATCCCTTTCCTTAATCCTATTCTTACCCCGCCCTTTTATATTTTCACATGATTCATTCACTCTTTCATTCTTTCTATTCTTCTCATTATCTTTCTGTTCCTTTTCCCAGGGTGCTTCATCCTTTTTCATTTTTCTGTCTTTAATAATTTTTTTGCCCCCTTTATTAGCTTTTCCTTCTGTCTCTTTCTTCTGAATATGTTTTTGTCCCTCCTTGTCTGATCTGTTTTTTCTTTATTTTCAGATCTTTCCTTCCTCCCACCTTTCTCTCTTTCTTTCTTTCTTTCTTTCTTTCTTTCTTTCTTTCTTTCTTTCTTTTAAGATGTGCAACAATGCCATTTCTTTCTTTGTCCCATTGTAATTTTTTTATTGCTATTTGTCAAATATTTTTTCTTTTTCTTTCCTTTTCCTTTGTCCAAGAGCTTTATCTTTTTTACGTTCCCGGGTGGGGACATAAAAAAGTACATAAGCAACAAGGGTGTTGTTGCTTATGTTCTGTTCTCTTTTCCTTTCTTTTTTCTGCCCCTCTCTTCTCTTTCCCTCTCTCCCTCCTTTCAGATTCTCTTTCCGTTCTTCTTTTATCTCCTTTCTTTTGTCCATTTTTGTCACCCCTTCATAACCTTCTAGTCTCATTTTAGTCTTTCTTTTTCAAATTTAAATCCTTTATGTTTGAGTTGATAAAAGGGTTTTTTATTTCAATCTGGGTTGTAAAAGTTTATAGAAAGAAATGTGTTTAAAAAAATGACCAACTAACAAGCAAACTACAGTGTTTTTGTAAGTAGCTCAAATTGAAATAGAAAAAACAAACTTTTTTCAGTGGTTTTCAGTGAATGAAGCAGGGCCTTGATTATATTTTGAACTGACCAAATGGAATGAAGTAGAGTTTGTCTCTGCTCTGTGTTCATTTGTGTGTTTGTATTCAGCTGGAAGCGGGATAAAGCTCTGAGTTATATCGCGTGTAGGGAAAGAGAATTGAAACCATTTAAAGTGGAGACAGAATATTGACAATATGTAAACCACACAGAGGAAAACATCTTTTTCTTTTTTTAAAGGAAAAAAACTTAAAAAGGTCAAAAAGAATCGACCACACAGGACCCTGTGCTTGTCGTATCCTCCTCTTTATATTCTGTATATTTACTTCTCTTCTCCCTCTGTGAGACCCTTAAATCTTCCCACTTACATCCTTTTTTATGTCTTTTTCTTTAAATCTTATTTGCTTTCCCTGTGACTCTCTTTTATTTGTGATATTATCAGGCTCCCCTAACTTTATTTACAGCATTTATGTTAATGAATATAGATTTTCTGCTAACTTGAAATTTCCTGGCTAACTTTCCGGCTGTTTCAGCAAAAACAAAGAAAAACCTCTGGCTCTGGAGTGACATCCTGGATGAAAGTGGGTTTTAAATGCAAAGTTGCGTGACAATGCACAACTTTATGTTAGAAGCTGAATGTATTGAGCCTATGATTATGCATGAAAGCAGTGCAGAGACAAAATGATGTATGAGACGTGTTCATTGTGGAACAAATGGAATCTATAATGTGAAGTTATGCAAACAGCAACACCATATAAACGAGAATTATTAACTTACAGCTAGTAAGTGAGTTCTGAGGTCTTGTAAATCCTGGATAAACTATGAATATTTAATGCATACATTAAAGAGACAGCTAAATCTCAATGTAACGTGATCAAAGAGGTTAAAGGTCAATGACACTGCAGAGAAAGCAACAGATGGTGGCAGCACAAAGATGAGAAATGTTCCCATAGATTAAAAAAGAAAGAGAAATCCAGTGTGTTACCTTGTCCACTGCACCAACCCGCCCATCAAGGAGAGCACTGTGGAAAATCCATCTGGATCACTCACACACTGACTGATGTCACGAAACACACATACACAAACACAGAAGTCACTTAAACTACTGAGAGAAAAGGACAAGTAATAAAAAAGAGAAAAATGATTAAGATTTAAATATGAAAAGATAAACTTTCTTTCTGACTATCTGTCTCTGTTTCTCTCCCTCTCACACATACACACACACACACACACCCACACACACACACACACACACACACACACACACACACACACACACACATGCACATAAATATGAAACTATTTTTTGCAGGTACAACTAATCCCATATATCTGTGTGTGTGTGTGTGTGTGTGTGTGTGTGTGTGTGTGTGTGCGCGTGCAATTACGCTGAAGTGTTGGGTGTGTCTGTATGTGTGTGAGTGTGTGTGGGGTTCTGGCACAGCATGGTAGTCATTTCCCTTCTAGACTCAACATCATACTGATACACACACATGCACACACACACACACACACACACACACAGAGCAAGCGTTGGAATATCATTACGGTAAGAGCTGCAGTGAGCGGGCCCCTGACACAAGCGGCCCTTTGTTCGATCGCAGACACTTGAACACACACACACACACACACACACACACATACACACACACACACACACGCAGAACCAGACTCAGGCCTTCCATATCGCCAATATAATTACAGCTATTACATCTGACTCAAATATAACTTAACATCTCTCTCTTTCTCCATTCCTCTCTCTCTTTTTGCATCTCGTCCTTCTTTTTCCTTTCCCTCCTACAGTGGAGGACCCATGTTAGAGTCATGTATAACCAATTGTGCGTGTGTGTGTGCGTGTGTGTGAGTATGTGTGTGTAGTGGCATAATGCTATATAAACATTACCTCAACTAACGAGCGGTAACTGGTCTGGCCTAAATTGTGTATGTGCGTGTGTGTGTGCATGTGTGTGTGCATGTGTGTGAGCGTGGTTTTACTTAATAGCCCATACAGTCAGTCAGTTTTAAAAGCTTTCAATGTGAAATCAGTGGGAAAAAAAAATTGTTCGTTCTCTTTCCCCCTCTCTATCAAGCTGTCACACGCTGAACAAGAAGGGGTGGTGTAAAGAGAGAGATGAAAAAGAAAAAGAAGGGACGGATGGACGGACACTACATCTTCCATGAAAATACATTTTTATAACCCTCATAAAACTCAACATATACTTTTATTAAACTCTTTAAGTGCTTTACTTTTCATTTTACTGCAACAGAAAGAAACAACAGAGGAATATCAGTCAAAACTGAATCGTTATTTTTTTTTTATAATAAATCAAATTTGAAAGAGAACCATCAGGTAAAAACGAGAACTTTCTGCTACAAAACGAAAATATGATACATTTTACCTCTTATCATAAATTCACAGTCTTATCTCTGTGATAGAGTGTGGATGATTTTGTCTGCTTTCTTTTCCTCAGGCTACTCAAGTTGTTTCTATTAAACTTAGTGCATAAAAAAATAGACAAAATCACACTTCTCTCCAGATTAGAACAGAACAAAAACAACATCAATAATAATAATAATAATAATAATAATAATAATAATAATAATAATAATAATAATAATAATAATATGAATATGAATATGAATATGAATATGAATAGAAGAAGCATTTTCAGCTGGTTCTGAAACAGACTTCAATAAATATTGATTCTCAGGATGTTTTTTGTTTTACTTTATGGCTCAAGTGAGCAACCTGTATACAGAGGCTTTGGCCCTTGTTGGAACAGTTGCTGGTTCAACTTTCTCCCTCAACTATTTGCTTCACATCTCCCCCAATTGTCTTCTCCCCACATTTCCTGTCTCCCCTCAGCTAACTGATCAATAAGGAGGAAGATGCCTAAAAAGGGCTTAAAGAAGGAAAAAAGTCCTCCAGAAATGGGACTGCTTTTTTCCTCATGTTTGTTATATACCTGTTGCTGTGGGGGATCTCGCAAAAGGTGGTGATTAGTTTACATTTTCCACATGGAAACCATCTTAAGTTGGATGATTTAAGTATGGCAGAGTGAGACTTTTGATTCTTCAATACTGTTTCTGCATTCTCAGAACACACTCGAGCAGCAACACTTGTCATACCCATTTTAAGGTGAACTCTTCTACTGCCAAATTAGATATATCACAGATTCAGTATGAAGACTCATTTCTTTATTTATGGCAGAATGAACTGGAATAAAACATTCAATACCCCTTTAATTTTTAAGACAGCTCAGGGTTTAGCATAATTAGGGGTACAGATGATTCGCCTGACAAAGTGTAATGTAGCTGTTTGCCAGCACAATCCACATCCTAATTGTTTCCAGACTGACCGAAAGTTAGTTTACATTAGCATTTCTAATATGGTGACCTCTTGTTTCAAGCCTCCTCAGAAATTTCAGGGTGATGCCACTGAAAACAAGTCCTTGTTTTGTAAAGACACGATAAAAGAAGACATTAACATCCAACTTTTTCTACAGGGATTTTTTAGGGAGTGTCAAAATTGACACGACAGGAAAAATCCACAACTT
>RPOG01004740.1:0-40381 GCA_008086565.1 Thalassoma bifasciatum
TCAGTTCTAGCTGTTGGAGATTTTTACCAGTTACCTCCAGTTAGACAGTCTAAACCTCTTTGTGTTTATGATCCAACTCAGATTGACCTCTGGAGAGATAGTTTTCAGATGTTCACACTCACTGAAATCATGCGGCAGAAAGATGACGTCCCTTTTGCTGAAGTGCTGAACAGGATCCGTGTCAAAGAAAAGTCAGAACTGTTGTCACAGGAAGACAAGTTGTTGCTTTCACACGCCATTACTGATCAGGCTCAGTGTCCAAAAGACATACTGCACATTTATGCAACCAATAAAGAGGTCGACGAACATAACGCTAAATCGTTACAACTGTTTCACACAGAGATCGTAACAATAAAAGCAGATGATTATAAAAAAGATCCTCAAACAGGAAGAATGGAGATTAGAGCGGTACCATATCAAGGGACCAAAAAAGAGCTGCCTGACTCGATCCAAGTNAGATGTTCACACTCACTGAAATCATGCGGCAGAAAGATGACGTCCCTTTTGCTGAAGTGCTGAACAGGATCCGTGTCAAAGAAAAGTCAGAACTGTTGTCACAGGAAGACAAGTTGTTGCTTTCACACGCCATTACTGATCAGGCTCAGTGTCCAAAAGACATACTGCACATTTATGCAACCAATAAAGAGGTCGACGAACATAACGCTAAATCGTTACAACTGTTTCACACAGAGATCGTAACAATAAAAGCAGATGATTATAAAAAAGATCCTCAAACAGGAAGAATGGAGATTAGAGCGGTACCATATCAAGGGACCAAAAAAGAGCTGCCTGACTCGATCCAAGTGGCCATAGGGGCACGTGTCATGATAACCAGAAACATTAATGTCCTTTCTGGCCTTTGCAACGGGACTTTTGCTCGAGTTGCAGAAATTGTTACTAAAACTGGTGCATCACATGTTGACAAACTCGGACTAAAACTCGATAATGGAAATGCAGTAAACACAGATAACGTAGTTTACATTGACAGAGAGGAGGAGAAACTTAAACAGAACGGTGTGGTTCGTAGACAGTTTCCCATTAAACTTGCATTTGCATGTACAATTCATAAAGTTCAAGGTATGTCTACTTCCTCAGCTGTCGTATCACTTAAACACGTCTTTGAACCTGGCATGGCCTATGTAGCTCTGAGTCGAGTGACTTCCCTCAGTGGATTACACATTCTTGATGTAGATGAGAAAAAAATATACGCTAACCCTGAAATTAATGTCGCTCTTGCTGCCATGACAGAAGCTTCTCTAGAACATGTAATGCCATTGCTTCATGTTACACAGAGGTTAGACAGAGCAGGTACACTCACTGTCGTTCACCATAACACAGAAGGACTTCCCGCTCACATTAATGACATCAAAAGTCATCATGAATTGCGTCTTGCAGACATTTTATGCTTAACAGAAACTCACTTAAGAGGCTCCTTCATTTCTGAAACTCTCCACTTAGACGGCTACAATATGTTCAAGCGCAATAGAAACGTGTGCTACACAAATNAACAGAAGAGGCCAGATGAAGAACTTCAGGAACCAGGTCAACAGAAAACATTTATTTTGTCTTACAACTATTATCTTCACATCAATGACTGTTTTCTCTCCCTTATAGTTGGTCCGAAGAGAGGTGGAGATGCCGTGTGCCATCACAAGTCATCTTGAACATCCATCCATTTTCTTAACCGTCTATCCTGCTTTTCAGGGTCGCGGGTGGCTGGAGCCTATCCACAGAGCCATGGCTGTTGTAAGTATAATGGTTCATGTATTTCAAAAATTTCTCAGTTGCATTTGAACACTTAAATTAGAAACCATTGTTTTCTTGTCCCCCAACACAAAAAATTTGAAGCTCATTGTTAATTCTAACATTCATAAATATTTTGATCTTGATGCAGCAGTGTCTCATGAGCCACAAAGAAGACGAGGGCCTCAGTTAAACTTCACCAAAGACTTTCATCACAGCCATGCTACACTGAGAAACTCAACTTCAGAGGCCTCTGGATCCTTTACCTGGTACGTGACCATGAACATCTATTAATCAGTCACTTCACTTCTTTAACACCTTTACCCAACTAACAATGGATTTCACCGGAACAAAGATTTAAATGTTTGTCATCAACATGACTGATGTTAACAGGTCATCTTTCTCCTCTATGTGTGACAGGTCCCAAAGGATCCAGAGACAGTTTGAACCAGCTGACGTCTGCATGCTCAGCCGTCCTGGTGGGGGATCCCTCTGAGACTTGAACCATCTAAAGGTTTCTTCCTTTTTCGGAGTTCTTTCCCAAAACCCTCAAAAAGGACTGTACGAGTCCCCCAGATTCCGACTACCACGGACCATGTGGGTTACTCTGACCTCCTAAACAAAGATACTATAGGTCGATTTCTGAGAAACCAGAGAGTATAAAACTGTGGAGAGACTTGTTGACGTGTTGTTTTTATTGAACTTGTATTTATCAGTAAGATTTTTTTAAAATCTGATTTATTTTAAAAAGAATGTGTCATATAGATTACTGGTGATGGAATTGAAAGCTGAAAAAGTCTGCTGAAAGCTTTCAATCTGCAATGTGTGTATGAAGCAGAGGTGTTTTTGTTTTTTTTGATACATTTTTCTGCTTCAATAAATGTTTTCACCTATCAGTTCAGATTTTCTTTTCTTGTATTAGATATTACATAAGCTGTTGTGCCTTTATTTTGTTAAGGAAACCAAACTGAGACTTGCTGCCAAACTCGATCTGATCTCATGTTGAAGGATCCAACCCAGAGATGCTACATGACCGACAGGAGTTCAACTACTTTATTCACTCAGTGATGTTATTCAATTTTAAACCCAAAAGTTTGCTCCAGCAACATTTCATCTGCANCTCTCTGAACAACTGCACAACAAAAATAACTTGTTGTATTTATCAGTAAGCTTTTTTAAAACTGATTTATTTTAAAAAGAATGTGTCATATAGATTATTGGTGATGGAATTGAAAGCTGAAAAGGTCTGCTGAAAGCTTTCAATCTGCAATGTGTGTATGAAGCAGAGGTGTTTTTGTTTTTTTTGATACATTTTTCTGCTTCAATAAATGTTTTCACCTATCAGTTCAGATTTTCTTTTCTTGTATTAGATATTACATAAGCTGTTGTGCCTTTATTTTGTTAAGGAAACCAAACACTCTGAACGACGGTTTGAGCTAGACTAGAGTACAACTTCCTAGGTTGGGTCTCTACGATGTACTGGCTGTCCTCAAGTTGATGAAATAAGTGAGTCACTACAATAAGTTAAAATTTGGGTTTTCAAACGAGGTCGTTGTAAAGTAGACGTCAGATATTTGATAAGACGACCTTCATTATTTTTAAAGAAGGTGATGTTGGTGTTAATGACCTCATTTATATAGCAACATTAAAAATGTTGGTTTACAAAGAACTTAACAAGAGAAGTCCTAGAAAAAACAAATACATTGAGAGCCAACAATTGATCAGCTCAACAATAAAACCTGATCAAAGGGCACAACACCAAAACATTTTTCAAATACAGAAAAAAAAAACTCAGCTGCAGGAGACAACAACCGAGGCAGGAGACTGTTCAACATAGACTGAGACCAGGAGGAGGAGCAGAGGTAAGAGGAAATATGGAAGAGAAAGATAAAGAAACGATGAGGCAAAAAAAAAAATGTGAATAAACAACTAAAAGAAGTTAGGCGTTCCTGAAGGTCTGACTCAAATTTTCATTCATTCATTCCCTTAAATTCATTCATTAAAAAAAAAAAAAAAACTTCGTTTCATTCTTTTCATCCATGAGTTCATGTCAGACTCATTCTTTCAGCAGTTCATCAGTTTTTCAAGATTCATCCAACTGTTTTTAAATAAATTCAGTCATCAATTCATTCTAAATTAAATAGTAACTAAATTCATTCTATCTACCTGCTGTTGAATTTCCTTTCAGTTAAGATTTCATCACAGGCTCCTTCAACATTTTGCATTCAGCAGTTCAGCGCAAGCTTTTTCAAGATTCATTCAACCACTTTCAGATAAATTCAGTCATTCAGCATATTCAGGAATCTGCATTAGCAGTTCAGCGCGAGCTGCTTCAGCTTCTGCATTCACAGCGCAATTTCTTCAGAAATTGCTTTTCTAGTTATTATTATTATTATTATTTCCCCTTATTATGCCTTACTATTACCTGTACAAGAGAGCACAGTATACCAAAGCAAATTCCTTGTATGTTCATACCTGGCCATTAAAGTTGATTCTGATTCTGATTCTGTCTGTCTAACTGTCTGTACTAACCACTTTTGGATATCACGTAGGGCAACTGCCCAAATACTGTGAAAAATAAGTTTTATCTGCAAGTGTATAAGCCTGTCCTTCCTGAATTGTTTACTTAATCACTGATACTTGTTGAACGATAAGTAATGTCAAAGAAATATAGTAATTTTGAGACAGATTATGGTCACCCCAAATGACTTTTTTTTTTCAAGGCTGTTCTTTTAATTCAACTTTAAAAACACTAAAATCTCTCAACTGTTTTTTTTTTTTGTATGAATGCATGTGTACTCTTCATTCCATGTGTTTGAAAGAGGACAAAATATATCCTCATTTTCTGTGCTTTAAAAAATGGTAAATTCAAAAGTCAGAAGTCCTCTCTATAAATGACCCAAGCCAAATTTTGCGGAAAAGCCACAGACCTGGCAACCCGGAGTGTGAATGGCAACCCTGCAGCTCAGTGACGCCCCCTCTGTGCTGCCTCTGTGATCGGTATCAAAGTTCAACCCCATGTCTGTATGAGGTGAGCTACCTATGTGAAAGTTCGCCTGGTTAAAGGTTAATTCACGAACTTATTGCCATGTTTTCTGTCTGTTAACGCTGCAGAGATCGATGTTGCACAGTCACCGCTAAAAACGACAGTTTTCCGTTTTTTTTAAAAGAGGAAACAAAATGAAACCAACCGACGTCGAAACCTCCAAATCCTCAGGTTCTCCTCAGATGAACGAAGCAGAGGAACGAAAGAGGACGAAAATTATTTTTGTAGTTTACATCATCGCTGCCTTGGACATCACATGGATGTTTTTACAGTTTTCTATAACCCCTGTGAGTATTTCTGTTATGTCAGAGCAGGAAGCTGAGATTTCCGTGCTACATTTGAACGCGCAATCATTCAAGGAAACGCGAATTAAGGAGTGATATTTCCATAATCACTGCATCATAATGACATTTTCAGAGCTAGTTTACCATCTGACACATATAAACAGCTCAATCCTGATAATGTTTGTTGTCTGTTTCCTAAATAACATTCATTTACTAAATAACAACAGCCTCTTTTGTTTAGAGTTACACCCTTTCGCAAAAGTGTTTAGTATTGAATTACATGAAACTAAAGCCTTACCTCACAAAGGTAGATCATGAAGTACAGATGTATTGCCAGTTAAAAAGAAGCACTTAAATTCACTCAATAAAACCATAAAGGAAACATTATTATGCTGTATGATAGCTTATGTCATTGTTATGTAATAATATAACATACTGAAAAAAGTACTTACAGATTTGTCAAACCACTAAATACTTTTAACATGCACATACAAGTTAATTATCACCAGTAGCTTATTGGAAAGTAGCAAAACAGAGAAGAAATCACTAGTAGTTTTCATTTATGTGCTTTAATTCATGGGACATCAAGAGATTTGTCTCTATACATCAATTTAAAAGCAAGATATGGCTGTAATAAAAGGTTGTGATGGCGCTCACTTGGTTTATTTACAATAGCTCATTATAATTTATTGCTGCCTAATCAGCGTATGACTATTCAATGATGATTACTAGATTATTAATCAACCACAATCTGAGAACTACACTTATTATTAAACTGCCTAATTTGTGAATTGTGTAGTGTATTAAAGTTTATTTAGTTTCACTTAAAGACAAAAGCCAGGAGCAACATTAGTTAAGTGAATACATAAACATGAGGTAGTTAACTGTTATCAGTTTGAAATGACTGAAAATTGTGTACTTAGCTGTTTCTAAACACAGTATCTCATCACAGGAAAACTGACAAATCAACCTCGGCCTCAAGTTTACGACAAAGAGCAGTAAAATGTAATACAATTTCAACCTTACTTTTTCTGTTTTTCCTATGGAGAAAAAATGTCTTCTCATGAGAGGCAGTGCACCCAAGTTTAGGTTGTTTGTTGCCTCCCAAATGAAAATGCTGTAAAGGTAAATTTACAGAAACAAGGAACCAAACAGGGTAGCATGTTGATCAAACAACTATACCAAAAAATGATTTAGTCTTATTTTTGTGTTTGACAATTTTCAGCTTCAGCCAATTGGTGGATTCATAAATCAACAATAAGGCTCCATTTACACGACAAAGATTCACCCAAAAATGCTAAAGCACACTGGAAAAAAATCTGTGTCTCCATGGAAACGCAGAAAATGCTGTTAAGCTGAGAGTGATGTCAGCGTTTCTACTGAAAACTGAGCTGTTTTAAATTGTGGCACAAGGAAAAACAACCATTTGATCACCCTGAGTGGATCAAACTTGAGAAATGTGTTGTCATAGTGACAGACTACTGTTTTATTATTTGCATTGTATATTCTTTTACATTTCCCTGCACAGGGACCACAGATAAAAATAAGCTTTATAGCAATTACAACCCTGACTTGACAGTTTTTGTTTTGCCTGGCCCCCGTCAAATAAACTTAAATTACAAAACTCGGCAACACGTTTGCACGGCAACGTTGGCTGTAGTGTTTCAGAAAAAAGTCCAGTTTGGTTGTCACTTAGGACAGCTACAACAATACCTTTGAGTTTAATCTTAAAACCATCGTCTTGTAAACAGTCCACCTACAGACCTGGCATGCACACCACAGCACAAGATTATTTTCGCAGCGTTTTTTGTGTTTTCAAGTGAAACACTGTGAATTGTATAATTAGGGCCTAACGCAACTATCACAGCAGGGTCTGTTTAATATTCATTAAACCACGCCTGGAGGAAAACTTCACCTCATTTTCATCATGTCTGTGTCCGTAGTATTTGGCGAAGAAATTGGGCTTCGACACCTTGTGGTTTGGTTATTTACAAACCATGGTGGGTGTGATCCAGCTGCTCGGGGGTCCCATGTTTGGAAGGTTAGTGCCAAACTTTGTCGTAGAATATCGAATTCTATCTTAATCTCTATTCTCCATGTGAATCTGAAATGATTTGAATTCTTGCAAAAGTTGGGGTCTCAGATTTTTGTTTGTTTTTTCTCAACAGGTTTGCAGATCTCTTTGGGGCCCGTGTTGCCTTGTCTTTAGCGTGTTCCTCTACAATAGTTTTCTTTCTGCTGCTGGCCATAGCAGATCATCCTGCCATGCTGTTCATCCACAAACTCCCCACAGTCTTCATGCACGTCCTACCTGGTGAGCACCAGACAGTTTCAGCTCCAACCTGTAACTTTGATGAGCCATTTATTGTTATTAACGAAGTCCTTTTCCTTATTTTGATTTGTTTTGTCTATTGACCAAAGCAGCACTAAGGTATGGTTCATCCACTTTTAGGGAAATGAATAATTTGAAATGAGGGTTTGAAGTCATTTAAGTACAGATTTTTTTCCTCGTTATGACTCCTGTTCCTGAAATATTGCAACTTTTATTTGAATCAAAAGTTCTGATTTTTCACACGACAGTTGGTCCTTGTCTTAGTCAAAAAGTGTCTTTAAAGCTGGAATGTATAAATAACTGAAAGTTTAAAAAAAAGTATGAGTTTCTAGTGATATTGGGTGGAATACAGTTCCTAATTTTACACAATACATGTAGGGAAAGCAGAAAAAAAATGTAGATTTCTGCAAAATGCCAATGCTAATCACAGACTTTTTGATTATTCAGACTATTCAACTGTATTTATCCCCCAAGAAGAAGCGACATTACGACCCAAACCTCCAATCAAATGCTGTCAAAAGATGTGTTTTCATCCTAAAAATGATTCCAATCCAACTTAATTTAAATTTTTTTATTCCTCTGTTGTCTCAGCGTCCCAGATGGTTGTTGCAGATCTCTCTGCGCCTGAAAAACGAGCTGAGGCTTTGTCCAAACTCGGTCTGTGTTTTGGTATTGGTATGATAGCTGGTTCCACGCTGGGTGGTCATTTGATCACACGCTACGGGTGAGTCTCAGACGACATAAACTTAAGACGTGTGTGTATATATGTACAAGTATATCTGTGTTATATGTGTGTATATTTGTGATGATGTGTGTGAATAAACTACACTAAGCTACGGTATAAACTTGCAATGATCATAGGCATTAAAAGTGTTTTGAAAGATAAAAAGATGAAAACAATAGGTGTAGATATAGAGATGAAACTATTTAAACCTAAAACATTTTTTGCTGGACATCTTGAACTCTGAATTTATTATATTTTCCAGGGAGACATTTACAGCATGTGTTGGTGCTGCAGGGAGTCTCTTCAGCTTAATTCTGGTTTTGAATTTTATCCCTAAATCCACCAAATCTGAAGCTTCAACAGCCAACACCCAAAGTAAGACACACCTCTCTCTGCTTCACTTGATCTTTTTCACTTTCAGTGACACACAGGTGTGGTGTCTCAAACTGTGAGAAGCTCGAAACAAAGACATAAATGTTTGAAGTTAATATTAAAGGGGGGCAAAGTTTCAAACTGTGTGGTAAACATGTTGAGACCTGCTGGTTGAGACTGATGAATGCGCTGAACAGCTTGTTCAAAAAGTCAATATTTAAGCAGGAAGGACACGAGTGTTGCTCAATTGAGGATGTGACTGTCAAATCTCCTTTTAAAGTAATATAGAACAAAGAAATTAGAGAACAGAAACATCCTGCTTTGTCCTGGGGCTGAAGAAATAGTAGAAATAGTAGACTAGAATTGCGCACAATTTGAGTTAAGTCTCCTGAGATTCAATTTTCAGAATGCAGAAGAAGGAAGGAGAACTGTAACCAGCGGTAACCATGGAAACACAAACATTTCAAGAGCTGAACTGTCATTTTGATGGGTGTTACTGTTGCTGCTGATGTTGTTGATAGACGAAGGCAGAGAGTGTTTAAAGATGAATGCCAGAGTTTGTACGTGTGGCAGTGGCCACGTACATGGGCATTCTGGGAGAGGATGGTGGCTGAGGAGCTCAAGAGGCGTTCTCCACAACCGGTGACGTGAATAAGCGAAAAAAGTGACTTCATCGTGCCGCAAATCAATCTGATCAAGTCCAACCTGATCGGGAAGCTGAGAAACAGCATTCAGTGAACACCTATTTAGGGGCTAGTAACTGAATTTTACATCAGGGATTATGATCAGGCATATATCTACATAGACTTTTTCAAGAACTTTCAGAAAGTCCTCACCGTCCCTCTAAAGCAAAACAGTTTAATAAACCGAGCAAATTTTTCATATCTTGTTGTGTTTGAGGTTTCTGGAGTTTCAGCAGCCAGCCACAAGTGAACACTGAAAGAGCTGCAGTTTTTCTGCATAGGCTTCATCATTATTGGACCCCGGGTTGCTGCTCACTCAAAAATAAACAGGTGGTGTCAAAGAGACCACAGTCTATGGTATAAACAAATTCTGTTCATATGTATACTATGTCACCAGGAGCAGTTTTGAGTCTTGCCAAAGGACACTGTGGCATGTGACTGCTGGAGATAGGGTCAAACTGTATTGATTTCCTGTGCCAGGCAGAATCAAAAGAAAACGTGAACTCTGCTGAGTCAAGCTCCATGGAACCCACCAACCCGGCCCTTCACCATGGTGACTGGTCATCGTCTCGTGCCGATGCTGGCTGGGATCGTTTCTGTGGGCAGAGGCAAAATGAGGCTCCTCAAGAGGAAAAAGTCTCCAAAAAGACCAAGAAGAAAGTTGGATTTAAAGATCATGATGGGATTAAATACCCTGATCATGAAGGAAAAGATCTTGTGCAACTCAAAAAAGAATTGTTGCTTTTGGAGAGAAAGTTTAGCCTCCAGGAAACAGATCTGAAGTTGAGTCGCAAGCAGACTGAGACCCTCGGGGACGAACTAGAGGTGGTGAAGAGGGAGCTGCAGTTGGTGAAACAGGCTACGACCAACCAGAGGACCCAGATGCAACATCTGAAGGATCAGCTGGGTAAAGTTCTCAAAGAAAGAGATGGCCTGAGTCAAAAGTGGCAGCAGTGCAAGACTGAATGCAAGGAGCAGCGTGAAACAATCCGCAACCAGCAGTCAGCCCTGAAGAGTAAGGACGGTCAGTGCAGAGAGCTGACCAAGCAAGTCAATCAACTCAAGAAGGAGAATGAGAAAATTCAGAGGGAGAGGGACTCCTTAAAAACGGATGCTGGTTACATCAAGAAGGAGCTTCGAAAGTGTGAGGACGCACTTCAAGAACAGCTGAGGATGCCCAAGAAGATTGTAATAGTCAACAGCAAACGCCGCTCACTCAAAAAACCCAGCAAAGAGGTTCCTGCCCAGGGGAGTGAGGCGTTACAGAAGGAGCTGCTCGTGAGGAACAAGGAGCTGCTGACTCAGACTGAAGAGCTGAATGAAGCACAGAGGAAGTGTGAAGATCAGCAGCAAAGTCTGACGCAGGTATCTAGGCAGCTTTGGCAGTTCAAGGCGAAAGTCAGAGATCAGAGCAAAAGGATTATGGCTCTAAAAGGGGAGAGGAACATGTACAAGAGTGAAACGGTAAAACTGAGGAAGGAGGCGGCTGAAACCAACATCAAACAGCTCGAGGAGAAAAGTGCAAAAAAGACCAAAAAGGTTGATCCGTCAGTAGGAAAGAGATTAGCTCTTATGGGACAAGCATCATAGAAGTGAAGCTGGAGAAAAATGAGAACAACAAAAAAATATCTGCTTTCAATAAATTTAAGAAATGCTGAAAATTATATCATTTTAATTTTTTTTTATTTTATTTTATATCGCGATATGTATTGTTTTATCATTCAAAACTGCAGTTTGTTAAGTGTCCACTTGAGGCTGACTTCAAAAGTCAAGGAGCCGAATGTTAAAATACTGAAAATGATTTTCAAGTGGAAACAATATTTTAACAGCTTGGTACGAACACAGTTTCTGCTTCACCCCCTCATGTGTTCTAAAGATGGTTATAAATCAAGTAACTTTTTCCTTATAATGCTTATGTGCCTCTTAAAAGATTTCTATCAGAGTCTTTTCTTCTACTGTCCCTCTTTTTTCTTTTTTGTCTCTCCAAGATGTGCTGTTCTTAATGTCATGTTTTGTCTCCAAACATGCTGCAGCTCAGGATAAGAAATCAGTGTTCAATTTGGGAGAAATCACCAGACTGATGAAGTATCCCGGTGTGACACCGACTTTTCTTGTGAAGATCATTTCAGGTTTACCTTCAGGTGAGTGTAAATGTTGGACGACATAGCGTGTTCTCACATTAAATGTACAGCTTCAGATATTGTCATTATCATTTCAGGTTAAGTGACATTCATTATTAACCTTTTGATAATAATTTTATCACTTTATCTCTAAGCTCTGGACTTTTTTCCAAAGGTATTTTCCAGGTGATGTTTTCCATCATTGCTCTGGAGTTTTTTAAGCTGGAGCCTCAGCAGAATGGTTATCTGATGGCTTATTTCGGAATCGTCCAAATGGTGAGTGTTGTGGAGATTCCTGGATGTTAAGTAATTGCAGGTCTGAGTGTAATGTTAGTTTGACAAATTCTGGATATTGTTTGTTGCAGATTATGCAGGGATTGGTGATTGGTCGTCTCACCGCGAGGTTCCCTGAGAACTCGCTGCTGCTGATGTCCATCGGGGTGTCTGCTTTGGTTGGACTCGCTCAGGTACCAACAAAGAGATATTTTTATGATATCTGAAAAACAGCTTTTGTTTCATCTTTAGAGAACAATGAACCAGATTTTTGTTGCCCTTTATTTAATTGTCTTATCTCTTGTTTCTAATGTTTCCTGTCCTTTGCAAGTTTTAACCATCAATCCTCCTGGTTGTGTATTTTAATGTCCTAACAGTGGATGCTGACCCGATAGTAAAAATAATAGCGGTCACTACTTTTCCTGCAGGCTTACATGCAGAATGTGTTCCAGTTCTGCATCATCGTCCTCCCCATGATGTTTTCTCTCAGCACATTTGGTGTCATCACAGACAGCATGCTCACCAAGAGCGTACCGTCCTCTGACACAGGTGAAACCATTCGACTGCTCTGCCCATTTATGCTCAAAAATTGCACAAGTGATGAAAAGCAGGGACTCTTTTGAATGTTGAAATGTCACAGAGTTGCATAGCAATCTCATGAACCAGATTTAAAAACTTCTAAGTTCTAACTTCTAAAAACTTCTTTGATAATCCTTTTTTTCCACAGGCACAATGATGGGACTGTGTGCATCCGTCCAATCACTCCTCCGCACCATCGCACCTACAGTCGGCGGCTTCCTTTATGTGAACTACGGCATCTCATCTATAGGTTCAATCCAGTTCATTGTGAACACTTGTGTGTTTGGATATATGCTGCGCCGTCACCTGGGGAGGTCAACGGAGCATCAGGACTGAAAACGCTCTGAGACATAACTCGTCTTCATCTCCTGTGTGACCACCAGAGATGTAAAAAAAAAAAAACTGGTTTCAGAAACAATTGTTTCTACATATATTTACACTCAACACTCTCTGTTGGAGCCATTTTAAAGCCATTTTCATTCCCCATTCAC
This sequence comes from Thalassoma bifasciatum, assembly GCA_008086565.1. NCBI lineage: Eukaryota > Metazoa > Chordata > Actinopteri > Labriformes > Labridae > Thalassoma > Thalassoma bifasciatum. The sequence continues at coordinate 12,648 of RPOG01004740.1, forward strand.
TCAGAGTGCTGCTCTGCTGGGGAATCTGTGCTGATTCACAACCAAGCCACTAGGTGGCAGCAAACCCTCCAGTTTTTTAAAGACCTATTCAATGGCTCATCTTTCTCAGAGGAAAGGCACTTATATTTTGTTGATGCAGAGATTTTGAAACAATACTGAAATGATCAAATATATATACCAATATATATATCACTTTTAATCTGCTATAGGAAAATATTTTAATTTCAGATCAAAGTTTATTTTTTGTACTTGTCATTATTGTCATTAAACCTTTGAAAAATGTATTTTACAACTTCTTTTGAGGCTTTTTTCATGTCAAGATTTGCATGTAGCCTGAATGTATTCCACATAGGATAAGTTTGAATACTCAGTCAAGCTAAGTCAGAGTCAAAGCAGCAATACTAGGCAGTTGGTAGTTTAAAAAAATCAAGAATATCTAAATAGAATAATATAATAATAAGTGTCAATTAGTAAAAATAATGTCCATCAGAGACAACAGCTTGGCCATGTTTCTCCAGGCAGCCACCACCTCCACAGGGTCCACATGTCTCTGTGAAAATAGCATGATACTACTCTGCCTTCTGGGGGTTAGCACTGCTCACAGCTCATTTAGATCATGTTCAATTCTACACGTAAAGTCAACGTGAATCATTTGCGATGTCTGCACTGCAATTCATAGAAAAGTATGATTTTCAGAGGCATTACTTTCTGAGACATCTGGGACTTTCTGGGCCAAGCTGAACGCTGCAAGAAATGTCTGACCTGATTAAATATTGTAGCGTTCCAATCTGGCACAGTTGAAAATGTAATTAAAAAGTTCCTCACCACTTTTGGGAATGTACCAGAGAAAAATGCAGCACATTTTAAAAACCCTTAAACAGAATGGCTGAATAAATGGTGAACATATAACAGATTGCACAGAGTGTAGAGATAAACTAATCCCTTTGTGATAATCATCATATTGTTTTATGTATTCACAGTCTTCTTCCTGTCACAAATCTGCAGCAGGTGTTTTTATTGTTTCATTTGAATACACAGATTTGAAATATTATGCCCGGCAAAAACAGATGAATATGATCTTACTGTAACAGCAGGGGGTCAGAGATATTCCAGTCATTATGAGACAGGAAACATGTTCTTTGCCAGATTTCAAAGAGGTGTTTAAATTTTTACTCAAACTGCTGCCTCTTTAGCTTTCATACTATTTGTTACAGAAATTGCAGCTCCTCAGCTGTTCACTGGAGGCCGAACAGGTAAACTTGGTGGAAAAAGGAAAAATGCTCTGCAGTTAAAGGTTGACTCAATTCTGAAAACCCATGGCTTCTTGAAGAAACTGAAAAAAAATACCTGAAGACACTCAAAGATGAGAGAATAGCTTCAAAACCCAAACATTTATTTAAAACACATTGTCTGATTGAAGTGAAAATTTTCTATAATGTAAACAAACATAGCGTATAGGCGCCGAATTCAATAAGTTAAAAATCTACAATGAAAGTCTACCATTGTAAAAAAACAAAAGTTCCCCAATGTAGTAGAAATTTTGAGAAAACAGGTCAAATTGACATGAGAAAAGGTCAAGATTTAGACAATTTATCTTAAAATTATCTATTTTTTTCCCATGGTTTTGACTTTAGATTTTTTTTGACTATATGATCTCAAGATTTTAAGTTTTCATGTCAAAATATTGACTTTTCTTCTTATAAATTTGACTATCTTAAAATTTTGACTTTTCTCATTACTTTGCCTATATTAGTTTAAAAGTTGACTTTTTATCTCATAATAATGACCTTTCATGTCAAAACTTTAGCTTCTTAACTCAGAATTTTAACTTTATTCATATCAAAATAATGACTTTTTATTTAAATTTTTAAAATTTTATCTCAAAATTTTGACTCTGGAGGTAGGGGCAACAGAATAACGTCAGTAGTAATGATCTTTACAACAAGCAGAGAAAAATTAAGACATTTTTGAGGCCTTCCTTAAAATCCTCCTGGTCATTATTTTATGGCCAAAAATGAGGACATGTTCAGGGATGAGAGGATGATTGGTCACCCTACACGGTAAGAGACAGAAAACTGTTTTGGGCATCAAAGCTCATTTCTCAATTGTACACAACATGACACAGGTATACTTTGGAAAATTGTACCATTTTTTTAAGATTTTGCAAAGTAATCAATCATTTAGGACAACTAAAATGAGAAACTACCACTTGCTGCTGGATGTAGCAAACTCAGCTAATTCAAGTCATTAAGCTCAAGGCTCAGTCATAATCAAGTAATAATTACACTTGTAGTGGACATGAAGCAGCAGCACTGTAGATAAAAACAAACTCTTTCTCTTGAATCTCCTCTCTAGTCGACATGCAGAGACTCAAAAGGAGCTGCAGACTGATTTGAAGGCTGTTACTGTATCTGTTACCCCAGGGGGCCGGCCCTGACCACTGGAGGCGGTGCCTTGTTACACTTGGCCCTTTGAGTCGGGGGGAGCCGGGACAATGCTGCTGTTAACACTCCTGACGGGGACCTTTGGGTTCTCTGAAAGTTTAATGTGACTCTGCATGCGACCTGCGCTCACTGAGGTCAGAGATGAGCACATCCCGGCGACGCTCCAAGGTTGCCCTGTGTTGGTGCATTGGAAACCAAACGCCAGCGCGGGGGGGCAATTGGGTCCGGGGCTTGTTTTGTCCCGTGTGGCATGGATAATGAGGCATCTTTCTCCACCTGCCGCATGGTGAGATGAGGCTCACAGTCTCACTTTAAAAGAGCACAGGTTACCTATCTGATTTGTTCAAGGCAGGCCGGGGACATGATCTGGAGCAGAGGAGTCCTCGGTCTAAATACTTTATACCACGTCTTTCTTTCCTGCTCTGAACAGCTCCTCAACGCTCTGCTTTACAAACACACTGTTAAATGCATCTTAAACTTTAACTTCAACAAAATGAGTCTCTATAACCTAAATGTATCTCCTTGAAACCACAGGCTTCATGGCTTCAGTAGAATTATACGTATTCCATTTAAATAATAAAAAAAAAACTTCAGAAGGTTACCACAAACTGCAGGTCCTTGAGTGGGCGCCCGCCACTACCTCCAAAGGTGAGTCAATCCCAATGCAGGCCAATATCAAACATCCAAATTTACATTAAGAATATATTTACAGTTGTGCCTAAAAGTTTACACCCCCTCCAGCAGAATTTTCTGATTTTTTTTGGCCTTTTCTCAGAAAATATGAATGGTAACAAAAACCTTTCTGTCACTCATGGTTAGAGGTTGGGTGAAGACATTTATGAACAAACAACTGTGTTTACTCTTTTAAAATCATAATGACAACAGAAACTTCAAATATGACCCTGTTCATTTTTTATACACACACACTGATTACAAGCAAATAGATCACAGGTGAGGATGGTTACCTTTAGGAGACATTCAAACACATTTGTGTCGACTTGTGTTCATGTTATCAGGACAAAATCCCCAGAGGATGGAAACTTTTGATCATTTTTCTCCAGGTGTGTAAATATTTATTATTATGTATGTTTGTTTTTTTACCTGCTATTAGGTAGCTGAGGGTCCTGACGGTGCTCTCCAGGTGCACAGTCGCAGCAGGGTTCCTCCTCACATACTCGGTGTAACGTTCATAGACGGGGCTCAGCATGTTAACTTTTGTGTATTTATCAGGACAAAACCACCAGAGTTGTGCAAACTTCTGAACAGGGTCATTTTTGAAGTTTCTGTTGTCATTATGATTTAAAAAGAGTTCAATTTTTTTCAATAAATGTCTTCACCCAACCACTCACCATGAGTGATAGAAAAGATTTTGTGTTATCATTCATGTTTTCTGAGAAAAGTCCAAAAAATCAGAAAATTCTGCTGGGTGGTGTAAACTTTTGGGCACAACTGTATCTACAGCTTGCAAAAGAAAATAGATTTAGTCGCAATTCAAATTCACTACTCAGCTGTTAAAAAGTTTAGCGCCAAGTTTAGCACCTGCTTTGGGTCACCTTAGTTTTGAGCAACCAAGCCTAATCTTTAGTCTGTTTTTCAATTGGTTGGAGTTTTTGTAATGAAAATATTGGAAAATTGTAATCACAATAAGACACAACAAGCCTTTAACTGACATGTCCATTACAGGAAAGCTGACTCCATCTAACTTTTGCTCCACATTGAAACAGGTAAAGAGGTGAAGCAGAAGTGTGCGTCAGTCCAAGTCTACACCACTTTGCCCATGGTTGTGCTAACTTGTACAAAACTCCTTATCAGCAAATCAGCAAACCCTGAGCTGTGGCCCCACTGATTGACAAATGTAGTGAGAGTGTCAAAGTGGCTTCATTTGTTTTCCATGAAGTCCAAGTTTCTGACTTTTTGCTTTTTCTCGTTCAAAAATGATAAAAATTCAACATGAATGTGGCGGCAGCTCAACATGCCCCCCCCCCGTCGTCGTCCCCTCCAGCGAGCGGATCTCGCAGAGCTCGTGGAGTTGGCCACAGCAGCGAAAGGTGATCTTAGGGGGGTTTTGTCTTGGTGTAATCAGACAGCGACATCATCAATCATGAGAGGGTGAATTACAGCGGGTTACAATGGGAGATAAGATAATGAGTGGGGCCACAGCGACCTGGTGAGGGACAGCTCGAGTTCCCGTCCTGATTACATGACCTGACTGACTGCAGGGTGCGTGAATCCAAGATGGAAAAACACTTTTTCCCCAGATACCCCATGAAGAAAGAAGAAGAGGAAGGTGTTCAGGTGAATCTGCAGGGCTGTTTCAGGTTCAGAGCCACTTGAGTTGAGATCAGAGTCTTGGTGTGTCTTGGTAGTCAAAACAACTGAAAGCACTATGAGGGTTTAGCTTTAAATCAACACAAGAATCTGTTCGACTGCAGGAAGTTTAATGTGTGACTGATTGAAATGAAAGTGGGAAAGATGCAACAACAGCCGATAAAAGATGCCAGCACCTGACATGGATTAGGATTTTTTCAACCAGCACCTGCAACAAGTGCATACTGGGTATTAAATATGTGTCTGCAGGTGATAACACGTGGAAGACTTCAGGATGTGCTCAAGGTGACATCATTTTAAGCTGCCTTCTCCTGTGTCTGTGCGGATGAATGAAGCGTGGTCGGTCGTGTGCCGGCAGCTCTGAGCCCCATGACGCTCCGTCTGTCCCGCACGCTCGGGTCCACACTCTCACTCCCTGACATGTGCCGCTGCTCGCTAATCCCCCGCTGACGCGTCTCCGAAGCATCACTCTCGACAAAGGAACAATAAATGACCACCGTGCTGACCTCAGAGGGCAGCCAGCGCTCGTTGCATCAGACTCAGCCTCTGTGAAAGATGATCCTGCTTTTCTTTACAGCTGAGTTCATTAGAGCTGCTATATGACAGGAGATTGTTTTATTCACATATCAGGATATATAAGGGAGCTTCTTTGTTACATACATGCTGCTGCGTGCAAATTAATTATCATCAGGATTAAAACTGTTAACAGATTTGAGTGTTTGGAGATACAGGACAAAGGAAAGGTTGTGGGTATCACTGTAATTATGTCTGAGCCGATTAAATAATATCATGTATTTGTGAAAAGGCGGGAAACAGTGTGCCAAGTTTATGACTCATGTGGAGCAGCATCTGTGCTCTTCAAAGACAAATCTGACCATTATCTGTCATTTTGGTCAGATTAACAAGTGACCATGAATGATGCAGAATGGTATGAGAACGTTATACAAATTCTGATTAATCCAGATTAGCTATGTGGGATCTGTTGTCTTTTTATTTCAAGATTAATTTGGAGGCTTTCGATGCCCATTTTCAGAGGATGATATGTGGGAGTGGGGGTGACGTAGCAAAGGGCCTTGGGGTGAAATTGAACCTCAATCAAACATTTTAAGGATTAAAGCCTTTGTGCTAACTACTGAACCAAGCAAGCGCTCCAAGTTTGTCAAACTTCTTACTTGATAAAAATATGATGTTGAGTAAATTTAGAGTGCGAAAGTATCCATCACCCTGGATAGCTAAGTACCTGATGGCAACCTTTTCAAGGACAGTGCTGGAGGAGGAGCATATAGAAACCAATTTCCACTAGTTAAAAAATAAAAACTGGCTTTGATAAGATATTTTATTTTCCCATTTCAAGTTGAAATTTTCAGAGTAAAAAATCAAAATCGTGCAATAAAAAGTCAAAATTTTGAGATTTTGTCTCAAAATTTCATCCGAGTATGAACAAAACAAAAAAATCTCAACAAGGCCAGTTTTTAATTTTTATTTTTTTAACTAGTGGAAATGGGCTTCTATATGAACAGGCAGGATGTGTTTGGCAAATACAAAGAAATTTAAAAAGACCAAGTGGTTTGTGAGCTGTAAGTGTCTTGATGTCGGGTCTCTGTTAATAAAATAAAATAATACAATAATTTAACATTAACAGATATCAACCTGCTAATGTTTTGTTAAGTGTCTTGAGATAACATTTGTTATGATTTGGCGCTATATAAATGAATATTGACTGACTGATTGACTGATTAATTGATAAGTGTAATGAGTTGACCGTTGAAACCAAGAAACAATAGGAACAGGAACAGATCATGGGTGCTACCAGAAGAAAAAACACCTTTAGTGAGCAAAGGCCCTTATTTTGAACGATGTCTGGTTCAAATCTGTTGATAATATTTTGAATTAATCTTCTGAGTTTGTTGACAAACCAAATAAATGTTGTTAGAATCTGTAGACAATACTGCTTTGCGATTACGTTGGAAATAATCTGGCCTAATGGAAAGAAGTAAAGAAGTGCCCTAACTTAGTCAAAATAAAAAAAAAAAGGCAAGAAAGACAACAGCTCCATGCATAGATTTTAAGGAACATGATGAAGAAAAAGTTCCAATATAATTGTGTTCTCTGGTTGTTAAAGCCTCACTGGACATTTCCATGTTGTAAACAACACTTCTGAAGAGTTTCTGACTTTTTCTGGTTTGATTTCATGAATGAATACAAACTTTTCATGTCACTTTTCACAGCCCAAGTAAAACTTCTGTAGGGAGTCAGGAGAATAAAATTGATGGAAACTCTTCCACCTATTGCATTTCAATTAAAACATGGTGAATAATGAGAGTGCACCCCCCACTGAGCGAACTTCTACATATAAGTGGAGGTTTATGAAAATACAAAGGGCTTTAATGTCTTGAAGGGATCAAGAAAATGTCTGGATATGTACATGGAAGCGAGGACTGACTCTAACCTTACATAAATCCATCCAGTTCACTCTGCAGAATGGACTTACATACCTGCTATTCACTCAGCCACTTGATTTCCTCGCTCTGATTATTATTCGGATGGCAGATGGCGGGCCGGTCGTAATCCCAGCTGCCCATTGGACTGACCCTTGGCGCTCCACCCGCCTCCTCCCAAACCGACACGCAACACCCTCTCCCCTCCTCTCAAAATCTTAATGAACCCGCTGAGCCGCACGACCAAAGAGCTGCTTTACACGGTGAGCAATGGCTGTGTCAGCAGTCAGAAGATGAGCCAGAGGGTGAGGGGAGGGGAGGGGAGGGGAGGGGGTGAACGGGTGAGAGGGCAAGGGGATGAGAGGAGTATTACATCCCCATTAAGTGGACACAACTGTTGAGGAAAGATTGCATTGTAAATTTACAATGCAATCTTTCCTCAACAGTTGTGTTTAAATAATAAAGCCTCATTGAGGGAAACTTGTGCAGAAAACATTTCAGATTCTTTAGCCTTGAAAAAACTACATAAACCTTAGATAATGCCATAAAATAGGTGTTGTTTTACAAGGGTAATCTAGAAAAAAATATTTTGCTGTGAACTTATTGTCAGAATTTAACTCCTTTACTTACATCTCTGACCACTGACGGCATAAACCAGTTCGTATTAAATGTGTTACACAACAGGAGGCATAAACTAATTACATGGCACATTTAAATCTGCCTGATACTTCAAAGAAACTGTGATCACTCCACAAAATATAAGTAAAAATTTACTTAATACATGCACAAGAGTTTTAGGATGATTGAGTGTGACCAGAAATGATCAGTGGTCTCATCTGTTCATACAAACTCATGACAATGTGTCATATCTTACATAAATGTAACCGTGGTTATTACAGTTAGCTCATTCCCTGTAATCGTCTTGCTTCCTCAGAGTTTAGGATGGGGCCCTAATCTCATCTAAAGTCATCTGAGATAATCCAGGCAGCAGCAGCAGCAGTGGTCAGGGCACTGGGAGTGATTGTCTTCTGTCAGACAATTGTCTGGATAGTTTGTCACGTTGAGACGGTTACTTTAATCTTTTTAAAACTGCAAAAGGAAACTCACTGAGTTTTCATAATGGTAGCACAGCAAGAATTCTGTTCATTACTGTGGAATATTTAACCATGTTAGATGCAAAAAAATATTAAAACATAATTGAAAAGTCTCACAAACTATGCCAAATGTCATCTTTTAATTTTCTCTAAAGTGTTTCTCTTTGGAGTTTAATTATTGTTTATTATTTTACAATACAGTGCTGCCTGGCTAATAACAGAATACTTGGAACATATAATCCCACCTTTTGTCAACAGTTGACATTCAAAAGGATTAATCCAATCTGCTTATGTTGATTCACCGTTGAACAGTAGAGCGGGTCACTTATGTCCATGTGGTCGGAGTCATATTCATAAACCGTTCCTCATAGCGGACGTGATAAGAGTCCTGTTTATCTTCAATATAAAAAAACTAAGATTAAAAAGTCGTATCGATCAGACAGACAACATAATTTGGAAGAATCCAGGAGTTCATTTTTTGTGAAAATATGAGTAAATTTCACATTGAACACCAGGACTGAAACTTTAAAATCATCCAAAAATTTCACTGGCACAACACCTGCTCAAATAACTTCAGCTGAAATACAGGACTCTCAGAAAGAATGTGTTCCGGCTGTTTCAAGATGCACAATCAGGAGGCACTTGAAGAAAAATGGGCTGCGTGTTCAAGTCGCCAGAAGAAAGCCATTTCTATGCAAATGCCACAAAGTATAATGCTCACAATGTGCCAAACAGCACAGAGACAAGCCTCAAAACTTCTGGAACAAAGTGATTTAGAGTGATTAGACCAAAATTGAACTTTTTGCCACAACTAGAAATGTTACATCTGGAGAGGAGTCAACAAGGCCTATAATGAAAGGTACACCATTCCTGAGGACATGGGGGTGGACTACCGATGTTTTGGGGATGTGTGAGCTACAAAGGCTTAGGAAACTTGGTCCAAACTGATGGCAAGATGAATGCAGCATGTTATCAGATGGAGGAAAATTTACACTCATCAGCCCAGAAGCTGCTCATTGGACGTACTTGGATGATCCAACACGACAATGATCCAAAACACAAGGCAGAGTTGACCTGTCATTGGCTACAGCAGAATAAAGTGGAGGTTCTGGAGTGGCCATCTCAGTCTCCTGACCTCAGTATCATTGAGCCACTCTAGAGAGAGCTCAAACAAGCAGTTTATGTAAGACAGCCCAAGAATTTACCTGACCCGGAGGCTTTTTGCCAAGAAGAATGGGCAGTTTTGCCATCTGAGGAAATAAAGAACAACCACAAAAGACTTCAAGCTGTCATTGATGTTTAAGGGGGAAATATAAGGTATTGACAACTCGGGTATGTAAACTTTTGATCAGGGTCATTTTTTGAAGTTTCTGTTGTCTTTATGATTTAAAAAGAGTAAACACTGTTGTTTGTCAATAAATGGCTTCACCCAACTACTAAACATGAGTCAAAGAGAAGTTTGTGTGTTATCATTCATATTCTCAGAAAAATGGCCAAGAAATCATAAATTCTGCCGGGGTATGTAAACTAATGAGCACAACTGTGTGTAGATGTAAAAAATGTGACGTCAGAATTTGCGTGACTAACTTATTTTTAAGATATTTGTCCTCTGCTTTTAATCCAACTGGAACAAGTGAGGCCTGTAACATCAGATACAAAGCCTCCTTTCACAGGAAGCATTAAGGTTCACTTTATGTAAACGGTGTTAATTAAAACAAAGACAAAACAATGCCGGCAGCAGCAGCTGCAGCAGTTGGCTGCTAAGTGTTTGTGTGGATCTCTTAAACAAACCGCGGGACCCTGAGCTGCATCAAGAGGCTCAGCGAAGCTCCAATCTGACATTTATCTCTTGGAGCCGTTCTGCTGATGGCAGCACGACATCGCTTTGGGAAGCAGCTGTTTACTGTCAGAGATCTAGGTCGGGACGGAGAGAGCTGGACACACATGGGCGGCCAGACTCCTGCTGACAGTGTACGCACACACACACACAAAGCATGGCCTGAAGTACATCTGTAAAGGCCCTGAATGACAGCTGGACAAGGGCCAGAGACCATGTCAGAATTTAAGATACGATACATAACTGTAGCTCAAGAAATGCAAACAACAAATCAAAAAATGTCCACCTGAGGCACAAAACAACGCTAGAAACATTGAACTACCCAGCGGTGAAACTTTGTGTGGTGGCTTCAAGGTTACACAATAATGTGTTGAGTGTATTACCACAAACAACACAGCAGAATAATTAAAATAGTTTTGATCCTGTGCTGTTTTCATTTATTTCAGTCAAGCAGCAACCTTGAATCAGAAAATATGAGACAAAGCTTAAGTGTTAATATCTGCTCTAGTGACCGCTTGAGGCTGGATCTGGAAGCACCTGAAGTCACATACACACCAAGTCAAAAAAAGGAATTATCAGAGCAGGAATTGACTTGTTTACAGCATGGTACAAAAACCGTCTCCCATCTGAATCACTGATTTCACTAATGGCAAATCGGGGATGAATAGAAACAGAGAAGTGACGTCACTGGCACTATGTCCATTTACTATACAGTCTATGATTTCAATGAGCCACTTGCAGTCATCGAAGACAAAAAAAAGTCCTACGAACAGATTCATGCTCTGTCAGGATGAGAGGACACAGTGCAGCTCTGTGCAGCAGAGAGTGGAAAGTGCTGTCAGCTCATCTCTACAAACAGACACAACACAAGAGCAAACTTCACAGAGCTGCAAAGTTCTAATCTTAAGATGGAGCAGATATTAGGACTAGGATGCTTTTTTTCAGTTTGATTCTTCTAGAATTTTTGGGGTACTTGGTACATCTATGACGTGCCTATTTTTGTGATTCACAGTTCATTTTTTTAACACTAGTGAAAAAGTTGAATGATGATGATGATGTCTAGACTGTTTCAGTAGTCACACTTTCCCAGAAAATTCACATCAAGTGAGTAAGTTTCGAAGATTTTTTTCAGCAGCAATATATTTGAATCTGCGGTCTATACTTTCTTTCAAAGGCCTGATTTGAAGAATAGAATGAACAATTTACATACGGTAAAATAAATTGATTTTTGACCTCATAAAAAAAAAAAAAAGAAAATGGTAAAACAAAAATTTCTGATACCTACGTGAATCAATTTTTCCTCCCACCCTTAGTAGATAGGGAAAATGGACGTACAAGTCTTGGCGCCAATAGTCGCCACAGTCAACTTCTATCAGTTAAATCTTGAGTGTCTCCAAAATATAATCTCTCTCACTTCACTCACTAGAGCCAGTATAAGTAAAATTCCTGGTAAAAACTATTAAATAAATTGAAAATACGAGACTAAGTGTGAGTTTATCAAAGAGGTTTTCTGAGCAGTAAGGTGTTCTGAGTAGATATAATTCTGTCTTCTTCGACTTCTGAGTTCCTTACTAACAAGATTTAAAACAGATCCAAGATGTTTGTTTTTAAAGTTGATGACAGAAAACTGTTAATTTTTCACGATTTTTAAAGAAAAAGCTGTCCACAGAAACAACAATGTGAAGGATGGAGACTTGCAGTCACAGCTTGACACACCTGACATATAGGTAAGAGGCTCAGCAGCCACAGTCAGATCCCAAAGGCAGCTTTAACACTCTGTTATATAACATACACACACACACACACACGCACACACACATACACACAAATGCATGTACGCTCACTGATGAGGGGCTGATGTGAGGATGCAGCCTCTCTGCTGTGGTCAGCACTGGATAAATCAGATTTAACCTCCTCAATCTCAGTCATCCTCCTCCTGCTTCCTCCCTGACCCATGAACACTCTCCTTCCCAAAGTGTGAGTCCATGTGTCTGTATGTGTGTGTGTGCATGTGTCTGTATGTGTGTGAGCATGAATGTGAGTTGTAACAGTAAATTAAAACCCTATCAGGTTGATCTACCATGCCCCCCCTACAGGCTTTTTCCTGCTTTAGGTTAGCACCCTCTGAAACCTTACTGTAAGACCAGCACACCTCTGCTATCAAAACCCGGTTTAGTGTCCACATATGATGCTCTTTAATTCATGATGAAAGTTTGAATCTTTCCGAACATGAATAAGAAACATCGCAGACGTTTGAGATGTCCTGAGTGTAGTTACATAACACCAGTGGTTCCTGTAATCATTCTTTGAATCCTAATATGAGGCTGCTCCCATGCTAATCTTTTAGTCTGAGCATAATCTATGGTCTGCTTGTGTAAGCAAGTCTTCTACTAAAACTTAACGGTGTCAACGAGTCCTGCAGCTTATCGTTATCATTATGTAAACTGCTGTAGTGCTGCAGACCCTCCGATAGAAAACACACTCATCCGTGAGCAGATCAGTCCACACAGTCACACTCCTGCAGCAGGTGTCACTTTAATACAACACTCACGTTTTTAGAAAGGAAACAACGCAGCACATCTATAGATTTGCCGCCAGAGTATATTGATGTCTCAAGCTTTCACTTAAGTCTCTCTTGACGAAAAGAAAATATTTTCAGTCTTTTTTAATTCTCTTTCTCCTTGTTGTAGGGAGTAATGATGTCTAAGTTAATGATAGTTATGGTAGTTAGTAACAACCATAATTTTAGGTCCTTCCCTTGAAAGTAACAAACTACCAGTAGCTCAAATATCATTTTTTCCTATGTGTATTCAAAAAAAGAAAAAATATGAACAATTCTGTCTGGGTCTTCTATTTTTGTGGAAATGTATTGTCTTTCCAGTTTATGTTAGTATGTTAAAGTGCACAAATGAGGTGCTCATGTTCTGAGTAAAAAAAAGGAAAGAAGACTTGAGTACATAAACTTGACTTTAAATGTAAAAATGCAGAGTGATTGCTTGAGCAAGTTTACAGATTCTACAAAACAATGTAGATTCATACATGTCTGGGTTTTTAAAACAAAAAGTGCTCTGGTTTCTGTTTAAAAAATAATATTTTTCCAAGTTTTTCCAAGATTTTTATCATTACCATTGGTGGTCCAGCATTTTAAGACTGTTTTAAGAATTTAAGAAAAATCAGACTTTTATGTGCACTTTAATGTCTGGGCCTCTCTCACATCTCAACATAATAATCTTATTATTCGCTAATCAAAACTAAGATCCTCCACCCATTTTACCAGTTCTTTTATTTGAATGGATATTACATGTGGTTTTTTAATAGATCACAGAGCAATCATGCCACCACCTAGGAGGTCCTTTTGCTCATGACATATTAAAAAACACCAGCGGCACAATATAAGTAAATTAAAACTGAATTTTAAATGAGGAGGAAACAAACCTCTTCCCGTCAAGAACAAAAATACCAAAGTTGGTTTGAATTCTGTCACAAACAGCTGGAAGATGTTTTCATTATGAGAACAGGGATACGTTTACGTTTCAATCATTACATATAAATATTGTTCCTACAGCAAGCTACAGATACTTTCACACATCAAATATTCTAATATTTTGGATAAATTTGACTTCTTAGTATCCTGTTTCCTCCCTGCTGTGACAGACGTATTCTTGGAAACTGAGGTGAAAGAAAGATTCAGGGCCAATTAAGACACTGTCAGCAGCTGTTTTTAGTATGTATAGTTCAAAGATTAGCAGTACAATTGTTGCATAATTACAGAAGATGTGTAAGAACCAAATCGTCTCCATCTGTGCTTAGATGATGAGGATATAATGTACGTCCTGCCTCTTTTCATTAACATCAATGAGTCAGTGCGCCCAGATCAGAGTGTAATTGGCTGAATTGACACAGAAATCCCTCAGAGGTCTGATCTCAGAGGACTAATTAACTGTTAAATCTTCCAAAGGTCAACAGTTTGTGTTGTCCGGGGGTGAAGACAGCAGCCACCATATGGCTAAAGATGCCCACAAGAAGTGTGTCTTCTCTGCTCTTTTAATCTTTTGAGCTAATTGTGTGTCTTCTCCCCCTTCGTCTTCTGGTGCCCAGGCAGACAAAATGTGGTCAAACTCTAATCTACTTATCTTCTCTCCACTTTGTTTTTCAATCATGAAGGGGCCTTGTTATCCTGGAGCCGGGACCTGCTGATGTCAACGTTTAATTTGCTCTCAATGCAGAATTTCTACTTAGAGTTCAACAGCAGAGTCGTGGTTTTAGAATTGAAAAAAGTTGTTTATGTTTTTTTGTACAGTACAGATTATTTGACATATGGTTTGGCTGACACATTGCTCATAGTCAGGATTTAGTCCGGATTTAAGAAAAAACTGAGGTCATGAGTTGCACTTCCCATCTAAACCTCACCCCCAACTGATCAGCCAGGCTTTAAGAAAAAAACCCTACAAGATAAAAAGTCAAAACTATGAGAAAAATGTACCTAAACTATGAGATAAATACACAAAACTGTAATGAATAGTCATAATCACAAGATACAGAGTTGAAACTTCAAAATAACATTTTGAATATAGGAGATTAATAAAGTACTAAAGAGTAAAAAGCAGAAACTATGAGGTAAAATTCAAGACAATAAATGCTGGGCCTCGTCAGGGCCCAATATGTAACCATGACCTGAAATGTAACAATAACCTCAAATATAATTTAAGAAATGTAACAAAACCAGTATCAACCAGTTGTTACATTTTGAATTTTACTACATTTTTTATTTGTTACATTTTGGGACATTGTTACAAATCGGGCTCTAACAAGCCTGAACCATCATGTTTAATCAACGACATAAAAAGTTGAAACTGAAATTCAGAGTAATAAATGCAGGATAAAAGCTGAAGCTAGGAAATAAGAGGTTTGAACTTTGATATAAAGACTCAAAATTATTAGAGAAAAGTCTTTCAAGTCTAACTTTTATTACATGATTGAACTCGAACCTATAATTGAAGTAAGACTAAGTCAAAGTGAACTTTATAGTTAAGGATTGTGTAAAGCACTTTGGCTAACGTTGTTGTTTTTTAAAGTGCTTCATAAATAAAGTTGAGTTGAATTGAGTGAACTAAAAGTAAAACTTCTGAAGAGTCATATACAACAGAAAAGCCTAAGCAATGAAATAAAAACTCAAAATTAGGATTAAAATCCCAAACTATGAGTTAGCAAGAGTAAACTTTGATACAAAAGTCAACCCTATTTGATGGAATCGTCTGAACTTGGAGATAAAAAGTCGACACTGTGGGACAAAACTTTGAGATGGAAGACTGAAAGTTCGAAGTTAATATAAAATCCATGAGAAAAAATAGTTGAAGCTATAAGACAAAAACCAAAACTGTTCGAAAAAGTTATAAGATAAAAGTCCAAACATCAAAAATGAAAGCGTGGGATCAAAATTTGAAGCCAAAGAATGAAAAAGTTTCAATGTGTATCTGATTCTTTTAAATTTGTATGCCATTTTCCAAATTATGAAAAGTTGATTAAAGAGACCAAGCGTTTATATCAAGAGAAAGCAAAATCTTGGTATTTTTTCTTTTTTTCACTAGACTAAGAATTAAATCTAAAATACTGTGCACACTTGGCAGTATGTCATCACTGTTTGATGTGAGTTGCTCTCCATTTTTCATCACCAAAGATTGCAAATAGCTGGTAAAAGGCATTAAAATGTTCATATAATTCTGGGTCATTAATGTCTTAATACTCAGTGTCTCCTGGATGAATTTCAATCTGCCATCGGTATGTGAGATGATGTGGTTAGAGCTTGTGAAAACCACTTAAAGAAATTTCAAATGCATGTTCCTTAATGTTCTGGTGACTGTGACCTAACGTTGGTCACACAAACAGAAAAACATCAACAAAGAAGCAGGACAGATGTCAGGAGTGCAACTGCCTGTGTCTTTTTTAGAAAAGGAATTTTCACTCAACTGTATCAAGGCATAAAACATGGGGAAATTGATATTTGAAGAAGTTTTTGACCCTTAAAAACTGTAACAGAAGTTTTGTTTGATACCTGCTTTTAATTATGACTTACCCCAGTTTGGGTGTCCCATCTGTTTCAGAACAGACCATTTCAGAGGTGTTTTAAGCCTGTTTTTGATTCAGCTATCACAATTATCCAAAGCAGCTTTTATTAAACTCTAAACTGTCTTGACAGTTTACACAGTCAATGTCTATAATTCTGTTCCTGAGTTTTTATGCTGGATTTTTAGTCCTCAAGTCTACAAACTCCTGCCTGTGTAAATGCCAATTGTTGGATGATTTCTAGCTTTTTAATAATAAATGAGAGCGCTGAATTTCTTCATCTATTCAAATCTTCATTATTCTTCAGTGACCTTTCCCCCTGTCAGTTAGAGGGAAGCGGGTGATCTCTTGTTCTGGTCAAAAAATGAGCTAAATGGGAGTTAATGTGCAGCTCCTCTGCAAACACAAGACGTCATTATGAACAGGAGGCAATCACACAGATCAAATATACAGCGAGGGAGAAAAGGAGCTGGAATTCGGAGGGGAAATACAAATTGAAGAGGATGGTAAATATAATCATGTGCGCCCCATGTAATCATCTGTTTAAATGCAGATGGAGAAGAGGAGTGATGAGTGATGGAGAGGAGCTGGTGGGGATCTGGTCTAAAGTTACAACAGGAGTTTTCAGCGTCGTAATCGATGTTCCTGTTTGTTTTTCTGTTGTTGTTTGCAGAGACAAAGCAGATCGGAGTCTGAGCAGCACCAATGGTCCAGCAATGTGACTGATTGATCCAGTAGATGAACAGTAAAGATTAAGAGGATGACAAATAAGCATGCTGCTTACACAGCGCGTGGGGCTAATCCTCTCCCCCCTCTCTTCACCCCCCGGGCTCCCTTTTGAGGAGCTGCCACCGAGGAGGAGCACCCACAGACACCGAGCGACCCCGAGGCCAGAGGGAGGGAGGACACGCAACCTGACGACCAGCAACAAGTGTAAGCCCGAGCTGATGGCAGGAGCCGGACCCATCTGCAGCTCCGCACAGTAAAGGGCTCTGCAGGGGACTCAAAGCACCATCTGTCTACCAGAGACCACCAGAGGCCTCACAGTGACAATTTCCCCCCAAAAGAGGAACTTTTTGTGTTTTTCCTGAACATTTCACCTCGAACAACTCACGAAGAGGATTTAAGGTTTCTTATACTGACTCATCGTACATCACAGAGACTTTTTTTCATCATAAAAATGATGGAGGATCACCTGCCCAAGATCCCCATGATGTCGTCCTCTTCCCCCACTGACTCCTCAGTGAGCGGCGGCACAGACGACAGCAGAGGTAAGAGTTTGACATCACAGCCACAGGTGCTCATGGGGCCCAGAAAAGATAGAGTTGTCAGGTAGGAAAAGTAAACAAGGAGAAGTTCATGTTAAAAATGTTCAATTTTAATCTATATTTTGGAGTTTTGAATGTTCAAATATTTTTTTTTCCGTTTTATTCTCTTTCTTGAAATCATCATGAATATTTCTTTATTTTCCCATCATTATTTTACAACAACGTTTTCAATTCACATTATTTTTGTTGCTTATTTCTTCCCCTGACTTTATCAATTTTGTCTGTTTTTCCTTATTCGGCTAATTTTCAGCTTGTGAGATCATAATTTTTTCCCCCTGATTTTGACACATTTCCTTGATTTTAGTTGTTCTCCTCATAATTCAAGTTTGCTTATTTGTTTCATTACCATTTTTTCAAAACTTCTAACTTTTTTTTATGTCTGGAACTTTTTTTTTTTTCTTCAACTACTTCTGTCTTTCAATTGTGCTTTACAACTATGAATTATGATTACAATTATCACATTTTTGGGGGGATGAACAGCAAATGTTTTTGCACAGGTTGCTGAAACCAACAAAAAAAATGTGCATTTTATTCTAACGAGCACATTGATCTGCTTTTATTCAACATAAAAATTGAATTTGATACCCCAGTTCCACTCAGGTATATTTCTTAAACACAAACATAGTTAGCTGTTACAGGACAGGCAAAAACAGGTTAATTTCTATGATGTGACTATGGGCTCTGCTTTCTTAAATTCATGGTTTAATTTGAGGTAAATGCTATCACTTGTATTGTTTCCCAATCTTTTTCCTGTGGTCTATTTTTCTTTTAATTCACAAACACCTGCTAAAAGAACTCAAAATGCAGTTATAGCTCTGCCTGGTGTTTTTTGACTCAGACTGTAGAGCCTCATTCAGACCGAGCTGACAGCGCAGATGGCAGGCACATGTATGAAACAATAAGGCTGACATGAATGGCACTAACCGACCTGCCCCTGTGTCACCCTGTTTGACTCACAGCCAAGAGTCCGGCCCCCGGAAAAGCTCTGAGTCCGGCTCTGGTCTGCAAAGTGTGCGGAGACACAAGCAGCGGGAAACACTACGGTATCTACGCCTGCAACGGGTGCAGTGGGTTCTTCAAACGCAGCGTGAGGAGGAGGCTCATTTACAGGTAACTACACACTTCAAAACATTTAATCCAATGACTATCTAAATTTGTTATATATTACTCATAGGGATGGGAACCTTTTACATTTGAATACATTTGATACTGTACCGATGCCCGGTACCTGAGAATCAATACCAGTACTTTTGTGTGTGTGTTTATGTGGTAATAAGGTTCATTTGTTCAGTGTTGAAATCGTGAAATATTTTGATTTAACATGTTCATTTCTCAATACATAAAATTAGACAAATTTATCAAAATAACACTCGTTTGTACCGTTACATTGCAGTTGTTCCTAAAATTTCCTCGACATTAAAACCCTTCACTAAAATCAACTACAACTTCATAAATAAACTACAGCTGCTCAGTGTTTTTTCTTAATAATGCACAAATTAAAACCCTGCAAGGGTGAGTTTAGGCACTGATACATGGAACCTGTTGATTTCACATGAATCAAAGCTAGCCAGTTTACAGGGTGCAATGAAGAAGAAGAAGAATGAGGCATATTTTACAGAAAATTTGTAAACTATAAGTGTAAAGATTTGGAGTGTCTTGTTTTTGTTTTTTTTTGTCATTATGCCCAAGACTTCCTGGCGTTTTAAGTAAAGTTTGATCCTCACTGCAAAACTGAAATATTACCAAGTGTTTTTTCCACTTTTAAGTCAAAACGTTCCAATAAGTTTTATTAGTCTGACAGGCCAATAAAGTCATCTTTTTAGTCTTGTTTGGACTGAAAGTTAGATAAAGACAGGGCTCTTTTATCAGTAAATGAAATGAAAGGAAAGGACAGTAGAAGACAATTTGGGCTGCTCAGCATTCTTACATTATGACCTTTCAGATGGCAACACGCGACTTTCACCTCTTATAGTAACTGTTTCTCTTGACCATGATTTCAAGTATAGTTAAGATTTTTGTCACCCTCTTTATAGTCTTGTTTTATAAAAGGGCAGTTAAAAATATGAATTTTATTCATCCAGCTGTTCCTTCAGTCATGTAATGTGTCAATTTCAAATATTTAGGAAAAATTTGTGTTCTAAATGATATTGTATTGTTGCACACTCTCACAAATGGAAACAGTAAAGATTTAATGAATTTGTTTTTGCTGTGAACAGGTGTCAAGCAGGTACAGGAATGTGTCCAGTGGACAAAGCTCACCGTAACCAGTGTCAGGCGTGTCGACTGAAGAAGTGTCTCCAAGCCGGCATGAATAAGGACGGTGAGTGTAAAGAAACGAGTCTCAGATTTAAATCAGAGCATCTTTGGCTTTCATGGTATCTTAATATCACTTTGTATCATCATTAAAAAGTATAAAATGATAGCAGAAACAAATGTTGACAGATAAAGAACTAAAAATCTTTTTAGAAATAACTCATAGATAAAATAACTACAATAGTAGATTGATGTAAGACAGCAGTAAATCATGTTTGAAAAAAAAGTTTAAAGGCGAAAAGGCAGAAAAGTTTTTAGAGAGTTTCTAATGATGATGGTAAATTGTAAATTCTTCCTGTAGCCGTGCAGAACGAGCGTCAGCCCCGCAGCACAGCTCAGGTTCGCCTCGACTCTATCGACGTGGACCCTGAGAAGGAGCACCTGACAACCACACGCGAACCCACCTCTTCATCCTTGTCTTCCTCTTCGTCCTCCTCGTCTTCCTCCTCCAGCAGCTCTGTCATCACGTGGCCCCACATCAGCTCCTCCATGTCCATCACCTCCTCTGTGGCCCCCCAGCGCTGCGTCAGCCCCCAGAACAACCATCGCTTCATGGCCAGCCTCATGACGGCCGAGACCTGCGCCAAACTGGAGCCTGAAGATGGTAAGGAAGATTTGAATGTAAAACTTACTGCAAAATTTTAGGAGAACAGGCTTTCTCCATTAACATATGTTCTTGAGTGTGAAACTATTAAAGGCAGAGTCATCAGATTGATCAAACATCTGGGTCACGTATAAATCACAACCAAAAAAATTCTATTTTCATTGAGCATGTTTATACTAAGTAAAATCATAAGGAACAAAGTGCAAAACTATACTAGTGTGTGAAAAATTAAATTTGGGTAGATATCTTTAAAAATGCTGGTCGATAGCCATCTTTATAAGTAGAAATAAAGTATAAAGATACACTTTACTTGAAACCCATATATGTAGTTCAAGCAAACCTAGAAGAAATGAAGCCTGGAATGTATTGAGAAGAGCTGCATAACTCTTAATATTATATGTGTATTATCAAATTTAGATAGAATAACTGTTTTTCTATGCAAAAAAAAAAAAAAAAAAAAACCAGAGTGCAGACCATCCATTTGTCATTTTTCTGCCCATTTATTGTTGTCATACACTGATTATGATTCACTATAGCAAAATAAAAGTATTATAGGTGGTCTGTGTAATATTCAAAAGATTATTTTTACTACCAAAAATCAATATAATACTAGCATAACATGCTAACTTGCAACACCTCATTTGTTTTATTGTAAAACCTCATTATTTTTATTCTTTGGACATTCGATGATATATATTGACATCATAAAGTCGAGAATAACCAATATATGATTTAATTTTTTTTTTTTTTTTTGCGGCCTTGACATTGACTTGATTGTAAATGACGTACGTTCACAGTTAACGTTAGCCGTTAGCTCACCAAACAACGTTGATGTCGATTTAATTTTTTTACAATTTAGAAATAGAGGGATTTAAATTCCCTCCACATAAAAATGAATAAAATTACATTAATATTAAAAATTAAAAAAAAGTCCACACATTATTATCTGACTTACCTGCTTCACCTTGAATTCACATCCAAAATCTCGTCATTTGTTACAGTTGACGAGAACATCGACGTCACGAGTAACGAGCCTGAACGTGCGTCCTCCGAGTATCACGTGGCTCTGTATCCGTCCAGCTCCGAGAACGTGTACGAGACTTCAGCGAGGCTGCTCTTCATGTCCGTGAAGTGGGCAAAGAATCTGCCCGTGTTCTCCAACCTGCCCTTCAGAGACCAGGTGAGACCTGAAACTACAAGCTTCATGTGTTTTTCATTGGTTTTTACTATTATTGTCAATATTGGCTAATTAAAAGATTGTCTTTTTGTTTTTGCTAAATGATAAATTGGAAAAAATATGCAAAAATCGTGTATTTGAATACAAAAACTCGTTTCACAATTTGTGAGAATAAGTTTTCCTATTAATATTGTCACCCTGACTTTGTTCAAACTTGAATTAAAAAAAGGGTCCACACATCTAAAGCTTTTTATTATTATTATTATTTGAAACAGCCTTTTTCTTATTTTCAAATATTTCCACCTATTGTTTTGTAAAAGAAAAACTGCAAAAAATACTCCTAGAACGTTTGGGCGGTATTATTTTGATGTATTGAACCTCTTAGTTTGAAGGATATATATTTTTAAATAACTTATAGAAAGGTGATGAAATTTCAATTCCCATTCATTATGGAATCTTAATTACTAAAAACTCAATAATTTTATTGTAAATTATATACTACTACAATAAACACAAAACTGAAATTTTTACATGAGCTCTATCAAGCAATGTTTTATTTTGCTGCTTAAAAATGATGTTTTATGAGTGTTACTTCTCAACATGGATATCAAGAAAACATTTTTTACTAAACATTGAAGGGATTAAATTAAATCTTCCTTTTTATAATAAAAATATCTATTATCATATATTTTATTCACAAAGCGCTTTTCGGGAACTAAAAGATGCTTTACAAGGTAAATGATAGAAGTGCAGGTTAAAAACAACAGTAGGATAAACAAAATAATGAAAAGATTGTTGGAAAAGCCAACAAGCATATAATACAAAATATTTACATAAAAAAGTGCACAAAGTAAGCACGGTTAAAAGAGATATAATGGGATGTGTTACTTAAGATCACAGAGTAATTAAAAGTTAAAAGCAGTGCAGAAAAGGTGTGTTTTTCATCTGGTCTTGGAGGTAGAAAGGGTCTGTGCCCCCAGATTCAGTGCTTTGAATATAAATACTAAGTTGTGTATTTTAATCTCCCCCCTCTGTGGCCATGTGCAGGTGATTCTGCTGGAGGAGGCGTGGAGCGAGCTCTTCCTGCTCTGTGCTGTTCAGTGGACTCTTCCTCTGGACAGCTGCCCGCTTCTCTCTCTGCCCGACCTCTGCCCCAACGTGCAGGGAAAAACAAGCTACACCAGCCTGGACCTGCGCCTCCTGCAGGAGGTTTTCAGCCGCTTCAAGGCCCTCGCTGTTGATCCCACTGAGTTCGCCTGCCTCAAGGCTATCGTGCTCTTCAAGCCAGGTCAGACCCTGTTAACTAATGGAAAAACCTTGTTCATATCAGTGTAAAGTGACTGTTTTCAGTTTTGTTGGTCATTTGAAAGTACAATAACTCTGCTCTAAATGCATGAGATTCATCTGGATGTTTCCTCTCCTCCACAGAGACTCGTGGGCTGAAGGATCCGGAGCAGGTGGAGAACCTGCAGGACCAGTCTCAGGTGATGCTGGGACAACACATCCGCTCACACTACCCGAACCAACCAGCCAGGTAACACCAGCCTCTTAAGACTGCAGCGACACTGTGCTTTTAATTGAAAAAAACAAACAAAAAAACCAGTCCAAACACAAACTTATAATGTTCATCATGTTACAGGTTCGGAAAGCTGCTGCTGCTCCTCCCCTCTTTGCGTTTTGTGAGTTCAGAGCGGATCGAGCTGCTGTTTTTCCACAGAACCATCGGTAACACGCCCATGGAGAAGCTTCTGTGTGACATGTTCAAGAATTAAAAACTCATGCAGTCATTGGTGGGAGGATGTTTGATGTATATTTGCTTCTTTTCTTGTTTACATCTCTGAGATTCTGTTATTTTTTAAAGCCACTTTAATGTTTAATGTTTGTGAAGGAAAATGCAACTCAGTTTTCATAATCCTGCTTGCTGTCTGTATAATGACGTTGATTTGTAACTCAAAACACATTTCAGTCACTCGTCTGTCATTGTTTTTTTGTTTTTTTTCTGCAGCAAACACAATGCATACTTTCATTTGTTTCCAAATAGGTGGACTGTGAGTCCCTGCTGTCATTAATATGACTGTTATTTTCATGTTTTCATGCCTTGATGAACGATAAAGATCTCTTAAAAGGTTGATGACTCATTTGTTTTTCTTGAATGTCACAACACAGAAGAGTTCATGTAGCCCCTTGAACAAGAAATGACTATTTGTGCAAGTTTTTGAAAATTAGAATAGGAAACATTTAGCAGGTTTGTTGTTTTTCAGCCAAAAGGAAAAATGTTTTGCTTTGTCTTAGACTGAGACTGCTGTAAAGGAAATAATGAGCTAAACAGCACCCTCTTCTGTCAGAAAACACACACACACACACACACACACAAAAGAAGATTCTAAATCTCTAAAATGCACTGTAAATTGGAGGTCTTCAAAGTTCTGCAAGAAAAGAAAGAAACATTATGCCAAGTTTAGGGCCCACTTATTCTTCTTCTGTACATTCAGCTCACGAGGTGGATAAAAATTTGAGTTAAGGGCTTGTTAGGGGCTTGTTTCAATCCCAAACAGAAACCCTTTGTTGAGGTAATAAACATGCACAGAGAGGCTATGAGATCGTTAAGTGAACTGGACAGAAGTAAGAAAGATGTGGGTCAAATATGGAATAATCTTTCATGTGCAGAGCAAAAATTCTTACAAAAAGAAGGGGGAAAAGATCAAAATAGCAACAAGTATGTTTTTATAAAGAGAATTAAAGAGAATGGATGGGAAAATATGTCATGTTACAGAAAAACAGGGAATGAATTATGTCCATATTTTAGATCTTAGGTGTCATTTCACCACCTCAAAAACCATCCAGACCAAAACTACTCACCATACAATGGAAAAAAAAAAAAAAACCTAAGCAAGTGTCATGTCTCATTTTTAGCAAAAACAATGTCTTTTTAGACTTGATCTGAGCCACAATCACCTGACAAGTACGGAAAATGTCTAATTTCAAGATATTCAAAGACAAAAATTATGTCTGAATTGCTTGTAAAGGGTAAAAAACAAAATCTACCAGTGGGGTAAGAGAAGAGTTTCTAGTAATAAGACATTAATCTAACTCAAACTTGACGAGCAAATTTTACTTTTTTCGTCTTGTGATATCTTGAAAATAAGATTTTCCTGGACTTGTCAGAGTGTGGCTAACATCAAGTATGAAAGACAATTATATTTAAAATAAGACTAACACTTGCTTTGATTTCAGTTTTTGCAGTTTATCACATGTACAACAAATATAAAGTCTCAAGATCATTTTGCTGTAGAAATCCCAACTATAGAAGAGGATAAGAGTCACTAAATACAAATTTTAGAGGTATTTTTCCTCAAATTTTGACTTTAAAGTCCTAAGATCACAATTTGCTTCTTTAGTCAAACTTCTGGACTTTTCTCCCTTCGTCTTAGTTTTACAGTGGCACATTACATTTACTTGGAATATAAAAATAAAAGTTCTGTTTTTATGTCATGACAGAAAAACAGACTCTTTTTTTTTTCCTGTTACTATCTCATAAAAACAGGATCCCCCTTATGCTCTCCTGCATGACTAGTTGCTGGTTGAGCCATACAAAACCATAAATATTCTGATATACTTGGTGCAGTTCTGTCTGGGCATAGTTTTCTGGTTTCTGGCTTATTGACACAGATAATACAGTCTCAAGCACCGAGTCACTTCTGTTTTTAGACTTATCTCTGGGGAATAAGTAGGATTTCTCCACTAAAAAATGTGAATGTCTGTCCATTTGTTGATGTTTTCCATCCATTCACTTGATTTCTCACAAACCTGGGAGTCATCTACAATCAGTAAAATTGTGGTTATGCATGAAAATAATGTGTTTTGGGGTGAAATAGTATCTCACAAAAACAGGTAAATCAAAAAGAAATTAACAAAAAGTATTTTCAAGTGAATGCAGTATACCATTGAATACTTTTGCCAGAGTCTGATAATGTTTAATATTTTTCTATCCTCCCCAAAACTTTTAGTAGCCCCAGTCCTTTTCTATGTGCATCTTTGGTGTCTTGCATGTTTGTATTTTTCCATGTGCTCTCCTTTTTGAAATCAGAAGTGAAAGCTGGAGATTGTGGGTTGAAAAGGAAGTGTTTTATCTCAACTTAATGTCAGTTTGATAAGAGACGTCACTCAGCATTACCTCACATGACAAACTTCTGAAGAGTTGATCCAGATGCAAGAGGTACGAACATCTAACACTGCTTTTAGTTTCAGACTTCAAACATGAGAAGTAGATTCACAGCTCTGCTTTCAGAGAGGCATTTATTATTCTGCTTTGATTCAGCTGTTTCAGGAGGTAAGAATAGCATCCACCTCATGGTGAAATAGCAGCAGTCGTGGTTTCTGTTCAAGCCCCTCGGACGTCAGAAAATCCAGGGATCAGATCAGCTGGCCCTCTGCGGCCTCTGTCATATGAGTGAGCTCACACATCAGATTAAGAAACTTTTAACCCTCACAGCAAAGTGCGCTGCAGGAAATATGTCCAGTGGTTGAAATGATACCCTCAGTGATTTCATAAGAGCACAAAAAGAGAGGAGCAAGCGTTTGTTGAGTGCATCTAAGTGCTGAAAATGAAGGTCTAGAGTCTGTTTTTGGAGTAGATCTGCTCTCGCTCTGACCTCTTACTTACTGTTCCTCCCTGTCTTTATTCATCAGGATAACCATAAAACATAAGTTCAGAGTGGTGCTAAACTAAAGCTTTCCCTCACGTGTAAAAACGATCAACATTCTCACTTTGGCCTTTCCCAATCTCTTTTCAAACAAAGGTTTCTCCTGTTCAAATCAGAGGTTTTTCATCTTATTATGAGATTAGTCTCTTGAGTAACCGGCAGAGAGAGGGGGACAGGTTAACAGCACGTTGCAGAGCAAAAAAATGACTTTACTGAATCTGACAGAGAGCTGAAGTTTCAATATGAATACAGCAAAAGAAAAAAGAAAAAAAATTATACCAAGGTGTTGTCATAGCTCATGCGTCAAAATAGAAAGTTGGAGGAATTTTGACATGTAAGACAAAAAAGATCAAATATTCTGTGTGTGGATTGAATTAAAATAAGTTAGAATTGAAAAAAAAGGAAAAAAACTGAGTGAACTGCTCTAACTGCTTTTTTCAGCTACTCCATTAGAAAAAAGTCATCAATTTTGCTTTTCCCAAGTTTTATTTTTCACAAAAAATGTGCTTTATAATAGTTGATATATTCCATTTCTTTAGTTTACCTTTGATTGCTTTATAAATTTTGATTTTCAAAGTCCAAACAAACCAATAAAAACCAGTAAAAATTCCACTGGCACCAAAATTAAAAGTTGTTAAAAGTTGGTTTTGTCTATTACCAAAGTCTTGACTTTACAGAAAAAGCTTTTTGTAGTATAGTGCACTAAGGGCCTGTTTCCACTCACGGCAGCGGGGAAATTTAACAGTTGGACTGCAGTTAACAAAAAAAAATAAATCCAAATCCTCCCCGGTTTATAAATTGTTTGGTTGTACAACTCTTAAGTGGAATAGTTTTCAAAAAATAAGTTAATCAAATATTAACCAAAGTGAAAGGAATGACAAAGCTGTTAGTGGAAACAGGCCCTAAACAAACTGGACCCAAAAATAACATCAACTCAGCACTGCAACCGATTAAAAAATCATCAAATTCTAATCAAAGACCCAGAATTTAAACATGAAACAATCTCATGTTGCATTTCACTAGCTTTAATTATCTAAGAATAATATTTCCAGCCATTTAATAGCCAGTATGCATAATGCAGAGAAAATAATTGTGTCCAATTGTGACACTGGCACCTCAAGACACTACATTTGGAGGCAGGATTGAAGACATTTAGCTAGTTCCAATTTCAGGATCGTATCAATAATGTTAAAAAGATTTAATATTCCAGCACTTCCTCTCTCCTTGACTGTAAAGACCTAAACCTCTCCCTCCTCTAACTCCCCTCAGTACGAGTGTTAATCTGCTGTGTTTGAGCTCTTAGTTTGACTGGAATGTGCCCCAGTGTTTGGGCCAAACTGTCCAAACACTTTACAGCAAAAACCAGCAAACTGACCCAGCTGTAGGACAATCAGGAGTGAATCTG
>RPOG01004741.1:0-40372 GCA_008086565.1 Thalassoma bifasciatum
TGTGCCGACTATTTTCCAACACAAACCCACAAAACTTCCTCGGGAAACCACTGAAGTCCGCTCCAGGACTTATATGATCCTGTATGAGATCCAGCCCGGTGCAACCATATGACATCACTACCCAGACGTTATTGCGGCGTAAACAACAATGGCGGCCTACAGGTGAAAATATTTTTTCAAATTTTATACAAACTAAGATGTTGGGAGATTTTATTATGGTTCTTATGTAGCTGGTAAAAACACTGATCATTTAGGAAAATGACGTTCTGGTAGCCGGGGTAACTTTTAACAAAGTTTTGCATCAAAGGGGGCACTTGAGGGATTGTTTTTGGACACTTTACCATACTTTGGCTCATTAGAGGGCACTTCAGCAGCTCCCAGGAGGAGGGTTTATGACGGGTTAACCAGCAAAAATGGGCAGATTAGTTTAGTTTACCAACCAGGAAGGAAATCAGGGTATGTTTTGTCTCCCAGGAGGAGAGGTCACTTTATTATGCTGTTTGGCTCATTGGGGGCTACTGTAGTGTGTGTTATGGCCCCCAAGAATCCTAAAACAATTCTACACACCACTGGTTTCTTGATAGATCTAGATATTAGTTATGAGATCTGGATGAGTTGAACTAATAGATGAAGTCTTAAGAGTTACAAGCCGCCGTATTACAGCTGAAAACTCTAAAGAAGGATTTTAATACATCTGTATTTCTGCACCAACATTTGAAAATTTGACATCACAAAACAGCAGAAATTAATTTGCAACATCACAGTTTGGTGAAGCATTTATTAGGGGGAGTCTGCCATTATCTGCGGCAGCTTCACTGAGGCATAAATTCAAGAAACGACTGTCTTATGGAGCTTGAAATGTGGTTTATTCCTTAATTTTGTTACCTTGGTTTGATAAGTGTTTCGCAAAAGCATTTATTCTTTTTTAATGAAATCACCAAACTGATACAGTGGAGCCTAACATTTTCTATTTGTCTGGAGAGAAAATATTACAGGCTCATCTCAGGGAAAATTGAAAATGCCATTAACTTTTTTTTTCCCTTTCTTGTCTCATTTTGGATTCTTTGTATGCATCTGCATGTGTGTGGTTGCATGTCAGCCTTCCAGAAGTATCCCACTCTCTCCTTTTCTGGCTTCCTCTTAAGTTTTCCATTATCATTTTGTCCATTTCATTTGCTTTCCTATCTCATATTATGGCATTATTTCCCACAGGAGGAGGATAAAGAGTGAGAGCAGAGCTTATTTTGCAGAGAAAGCGTGGGGTTATCTACATTTAGAGCAGCCAGATCAGCAGAATAAGAGCTGTGATCTCCGTGAGCAGAGCTGCGGCCTATCATTCTTATAGGCAGTGATATGCACAGACATTTTAGAAGGCAGGGGCAGGAGAAAACAAAGGTACATACAATATGCATTTTGGGTCCCAAGAGATCACTAAAGCATAAGTTTTGGCTCGAAAAGAGAACTTGCATTTTTGTTCACAAGAAGTGGGCACTGAAGAATGTGTTTTGGCACCCAAGAGAGTTTTTAGCACATTTTGGTTCCCAAGAGAAGGTCTCTTAGCAGGTGTTTTGCCTCTCAGAAAAGCACCTTACTAAAGTTTTACTCCAAGAAGGTAACTGAAGCATGTATTTTCAGCTTCCAAGGGAGATTTTAGCACATCCTAGCCCCCAAAAGGGAGTCTCAATATTTGTTTTGGCACCCTAAAGTGCAACTTTATGTCTTGCGGCCCCCCGGTGGGCCGTGAAAGTATTGCAAATGGGCCGCCAAATTCCCCCAAAAAAGTCTGGTCCAAGTGAAGTGTAAATACAAGATACAAATAAACAGAATAATGTTAATAATGTTAAAACTCAGCCATGTTTAAAGGAAATTAACAATGTTCAGATATTCATATATAAAAAATAGTCCTTTAAGAAGGTGTGTTACAGCCAAATAGGTAACATGACCTGAAACTTAACAATGAATTGTAACAACTGTTACATTTTGGGGAAAAAGTTCTGATGTTTTGGGTTCAGCATCTGTTATATTATTGAAAAGTTATTACATTTTGGGTTTATTACATTTTTTTTTAAACACATTTTGGGTTGCTGTTATTTTCAGGTCATTGTTACGAATAACAAAGCATTTTATAAAACAAAGGAATTGTTTTATTATCATTTTATTGACTTAATTCTTGTTGTTGTTTTTATGTGACTGACTGTATTGGCTGACTATGAAACATGTGCTGCTGTCTTGGCCAGGACTCCCTTGTAAAAGAGATTTTTTTTTTATATATCTCAATGGGAAAACTCCTGGTAAAATAAAGGTTCAATGAAAAAGTAAAAATATCCTCCGTACTTATTGGGTCAAAGGTGAGCCCCAACATTTTTGAGACTTAAAAGTGGGCCCTGAGTTGGAAAAGGTTGGGAATCGCTGATCTAGAGAGAGCACTTAAGCATACTCTGGATCCCAGAAGAGCACATTAGACGAGCAGTTTATCTTGTTTTAACCGGCCAAAATGGGCAGATTAGTGTGGTTTACCAACCAGGATGGCACTTCAGCGTTTGTTTTGGCTCCCAAGAAGGCACCCAGGGAAGTTTGACTACAAAGAGGGCATTTTAGCAAGCTCCCATGATACTGTCAACCCTGTCACTCTCTCTGTGCACATCACTGCTTGTTTCAGTGATGGTTAAATGTTATTATAAAAGTTATAATAGCTTAGCCCAGTGCTATAGCTGAGGTGGTTTGACTTTTCTCCTGGTTGGCTATGGTTGACGCGCTTGTGTAGAGATGATGGATAAATACCTGATGTTTGTTTCCAAATAAATGTTCGTAGGCTTTTCAGTTTCCTTGCACAATAATCCGGTTTATTTGCAGCATCCCACATGAATACACCAACTCCACTTCAAGTCCATTAACAAACATTTAAAGCACTCCTTCCATCACCTACCGCCACAGCGGTCAAAAACCGTGTGCCCTTCCGGGTCAACACACACACCTACCATAGCAAGGTAAGCACCTTTTATGCCCTTTTACAGGACCCAAATGTGACACTGACACCTAGTGGCAAAAAGAATAAACAACCTGATCTAAACCATGATTATGGCTCTGACAAACGTACTGGTTTAAATCTGTATCCACATGATCACTTTGTGCTGTGTAAACTCTTAAGACTGAGTCCCAAACAGCCCTGACGCTCTGAAACATAACTTTCCAGGTGTTGATTGCACTGATTTTCTGATCTAATCCCCGCTCTTTGCAGAAAACTGCTGTGTCCTTAAGTTGACTCTGTCGGTGTGAAGATTTGGAACAGATCTAAGAGGACAGAAGAGCTGAACACAGAGGGAAGTGGATTATAAATATTTGCTATTTTAGCACTACTGGCAGCCATGGATTCATCATTTATAGAAACCTGGAGATGTTAAAGCTGCTCAGAGCTGATTTCACAACCATGGTTGATGCTTTGGATTTTACTGATCATTTATTAAACTCCATTCTGACAAGGGTGAGGTGAGGAAAGAAGACGAAGCCACACAGACATGGATTAGGTAGTCAAGCCACATAAGGTAGTTTTTTTTAGACAACAGGAACTTTCCCCAAGAACCAGGGTCTGAATTTAGTTCTGGGGTAATAAAATGATCTGTTATTGTCTTACTGCCCTCTACTGGTCTGGCTATGCGGTGCGATTACAAATGTTAGATCTGAACTCAATGTGTAAAACAGCAGTAACAGAGAAGTCTGTGTTCTTTTCTGCATCCTCCAAATGCAGGTTGTAGTGCTGAGGTGTGTGTGTGTGTGTGTGTGTGTTGTCCGAGTCTTTTATCAGTCCCAGCAGGTCAGACAGCGACTCCTCAGGTTTGTTTTTCTGAAACCAGGTGCGTGCAGGTTTTCCTGGGAAAGATGCTGGATCCCCTGCAGCTCTACCAAACCTCAGTAAAGCTGTTTTGTACACGACGTACGGCGCCGGCCTGTCCACGCTGTGACCTGCTTCCTGCTCATGCTCCAACACTTGAGTTATAGTTTACTATCAAAAGGTTTGTTGGTGGAAATAACTAAAGAGTGAAGAGCTAATAAGGGCACTTTAACATGTTTTTTGGCTCCCAGAAGGGCAGTTTATCATGTTTTAGTTATTTCAAGGAGCAGATTACAGTGGTTTGCCAGCCAATGGGGCTCTTCAGCGTTTGTTTTGGCTTCCACAAAGTCACTTTGGTTAAGTTTTCTATACCGAGGAGGGCATTTCAGCACATATTTTTGTGTAGGACGTTTATATTTGGAAGAGTATGCAGAGTCAGAGGGACAGAAAACTGCTGTTTGTGGATGAGTAGAGGCAGGAGGGAGACAATTGAATATCATCCGGAGAATTATTATTTGGGTTTTTTTGTTTTTTTTGGGGGGTTTTTTTGGAGAAAGAAAATAATTTATTTACACAATAAAGGTGAAGGCTACAAGGACATCAGCAAAGCTTTACTTGCCTGTCAGAATACTGTCGCAAAAGTGATACAAAATTTTAAAAAGAGTTCAAAGAAAAGTCCATGGTGCCTACAGTCAAACATGGTGGTGGCAGCGTCTTCATGTGTAAACACCTATGGGGAATTCTAGTTTAAATATTTTTATTGAAGCATCAATAATGAAAAATTCAATGTTACAGACATTTTCCTTTTTTTTTTGGAGCCATGGCTCTCTAGCGCCCCCCTATTTGGTTTTTTTTTAATGAATGTCTGTTGTTCCCTTGGCCTGTTTTTTGAGCTGTAAGAAAATGATACTGAATTCAACTCCCCCTCTTTTGATGGTGATGATGATGAGAGGTTAGAGAAACTTCTCGGCCGCATTTGTTTCTGTCGCTAAAATATTTAATAGTTATACTTTGGTTTTGTTTGTGCACTTGACAGAAAATGTAAATATTCACATGATTAGAGATTAGAGACATGATTTTTACCTGCCTGAGCCAGAGAGACATAAATCGCTTACAACTTGTTCAAAACTCTGCTGCCAGGCTTTTAACGAAAACAAGGAAACATGAGCACATCACCCCGATTTTATCCTCCTTACATTGGCTTCCCGTATGTTTTAGAATTGATTTTAACATTTTACTGACCACTTTTAAAGCTCTGCAAGGCCGTGCTCCACCTTACATTTTAGACCTTTTAACCCCCTATGAGCCGATGCGTCCGCTGAGGCCTCGGGCAAAGGTCTTTGAAATGTGCCGGTGACTCGGCTGAGAAAAAAAGGAGACAGGGCTTTTTCAGCGTGTGCGCCGAGGCTCTGGAACAGTCTCCCAGAGGAAATTAGATCTGCTGAGTCAGTAACCTCTTTTAAATCGCTTCTTAAAACATATTTTTATCGGAGCGCCTTCCCTGATTTTAGCTGAGGCCTTTTATTTTCTTTTATTCACACATGTGTTTTTACCTTGTTTGTTTCAATTGTGTTTATTTAATCATTATTTTTAGCTGATCCTGTGTTTTCTTGTGTTTTCCTGCCTGCTCTGATGACTGATTTTACTTGAACCGTTTTTCTCAGAGCACTGTTGCTTTTATTGTCTGTAAAGCACTTTGTAACTTTGCGTTTGAAAAGTGCTATACAAATAAAGTTTATTATTATTATTATTATAGAGAGTGATTAATTGGTACATGGTAAGATTAAAGCTGGAGCAATATGAAAATGTTGATATAACATCCATGCTATAGAAATAAAAGCAACCTTCTTAATTAGATGAATAAACTTACAAACACTTGGCCCGTGTCTGTCTTCATCTGTTTTCTATCCACAGTAGAGCAAACAAAGCAGTAGAAAGAGCTTCATTATGGGGGGAAAAAAGAACCAATTGGCCACAGAATGGTTTATTCCGATGGAGTCAGCTAACTACTGCTTTGGGTGATTATAGATTTATCTACCTCTGCTTCCTCTTCTCCTCGTCACACATCACAGACTTTTGCTAAATGTTTCCCTTTGGGCGAGAATAGAGAGAGCTTGATAAATTGTGCTTATATACAGGAGGCTTTTAGCAGGACTCTGTGACCATAAAGCCTCTCTGAGCCGCCAGAGCAAATCCGACGGCTTTCACTGTTATGTTTATGTCAATATGGTTGTTTATGATGTTTAGGTTTCAGTCATCTAAAGCAGATAAATCCAAAAGGAGCGAAATGTGTGGATTTCTACAGAAGCCCTTAAAGACTATGATCTGCTGAAATACATTTGCTCTGTTTTCTCAAGATAACAAGTTTGTTGGAGCCCAATGAAAAGGTCAACGAGGACCCCACGCTCAATATGGATACGGCTTTTAGAAAAAACAGTTGTGTTTTTTATTTTATGTTTACCTAAAATATCTGAAATCTACAACGCTGATTCTTACAGAGTTAACACCACTTGCAGCTTTAGTTTGTTTTCTTGACTATCAAAAATAAACATGAAATCTGTCACAATACAGTGTTATTGATATAGTTCAAAGTAGGGCCGAATGGTTTTAGAAAAAGATCTAATTGCGATTTTTCTGGCAGATATAGCGATTTCAATTCGATTCACGATTTTCTTTAAATCAAACTTAAGTGAAACTTTCAGAATGTACAGTAACATTTACAAACTTGACAGAAAATTACATCAAACCATTGAAACATCAAAAGCTTTTACTCTAATGTGAAGATGAAAATAAAAACAAAAGGTAAGAATTGTTTCCGACTTTGAGACGAAAGGTCAATATTTTAATATGAAAAGTGGAAATTTCTAGAAATCAAGACAAAATTCTAAAAAAAAAAAATCAAAAACTTCCAGAGTTTAAGAAATAAGTTTAACATTATGTGAAAAAAGTCCAAACTTTCTCATTTAAGGTCAAAATTTTAAGATGATAAATGTCTAAGATAAAAAGTTTACGTTTGGAAACAGAGGCAGTGTTTGAGATAAAAAGTTGAAATTTTGATATAAAAAGTCAGAATTATACGAAATAAAAACAAAACTATGGGATAAAAGGCAAAAAAATAAATAAAAGAAGATTTATAGATAAATAGTCAAATTTTGACTTATCTCAAATCCCTGAGTCTAACATCTATTCTTGTTATTCCTAAACCGGACTTTTTAAATTGTATTTTTAATTATAAAAATTGAAGAAGAAAAGGAGCTATCTTTGACTCTTAACTTTTAAAAATGATGTTGTGCAAAATATTCTTAATTGTGTCAAGTTAAAGAAAGTAAAATACAAAACAACGAAAAACAAAATCCAACAATCCCAAGGAAAAAATGATTTTTCCCAACAGTCTCACACTCAAGACAGGTGTGTGTGAAACAGCTGATATAACAGATCCTGGGTCAGTCAGGAGCAAAAAAAAAAAAAAAATCACAGCTTTTGCGATCACATGATCACAATTTTTTGAAATTGCGATTTCGATCAGAAAACGATAAATCGTTCAGCCCTAGTTCAAAGTGCTTTGTAAAGATGAGAGAGAGCTGAGCTTCTGTCTCTTGAAACTAATCTGCCCTTTAATATTTTAACAGTGTAATCACTTTGGTTGTTACTATTCTGAAACCAAAGATTATTGAGGATATTAACTTTTAGTTAAACTCCGAAACCCTGATTTAGGACAGACAGATCCGGCTGTGAAATAATGATGTCCTCGCTTTATAATTCAAAATCTTCATTGTCTCTCACTGGGTTTTTAAAGCAAAGACGTAACCTTCTTCCTCTCACTGCCGTCGTCTTCATTATGAAAATTACACCTCCTTCTCCTCCTCCTCCTGCACCTCACACTTACCTTCAGGAACACTTTTCTCCCCTCTTACCGAATGCCATGACACCTCTCTCATATTTCCTCCTGCTATGAGGCTGCCATCAGGTGATGAAATGGTTTCCTTGACCAGAGCGGGGCCTGGTGCTTGTTTTTAGTGTTTGGGTTTAGCAGAGCAATAAAACACCGTTGGCAGACAGAGAGTTATGTCTAATAAGCTTGTCACTCTTGAGCCAAAACCCCTAGACTGCATTTCAATTAAGGGCTTTTGAAGAATGAAAATGCACATCAGGCGTACAAGTGCGTTATAAGATGTTGTAAATGCACCGGTGTGCACACAGACGACCAGCTCTGAGCTGATGCATGATGCATGCACAATAAACTTTAAGCTGTTTGGTTTCCATCCCATTTGGCCATGGAGGTGATGCTAGTTTAACTCACTGCTACTTGGAAGTTTTACAGTGCAGAATAATGTTTGTGGGAAGTTTACACAGGAGTGAAAACTGTCTAGTATGTATTTGAAAGACTTGATCTTACTCAGGTTCTTTTCAGGAACTAATTTAAATGATGTTGTGGAAAAAAAGCACCATTTATTTTTCTTGATACACTGCAAAAACTGAAATCTAAGCAAGTCATTATGTCTTATTTTTAGTCAAATTTGTCTTACTATTCTTGATTTGAGCCACATTTACTAGACAAGGTCATAAAAATGTCTCATTTCAAGTTTTTTAAAGACAAAAATGAGGCATCAATTGCTTGTAACAAGTAAAAAAAAAATCTGCCAATGGGATAAGATAAAAGATTCTTGTTTTAAGACATCTTTCTAATTTCAAGAAACTTCCCGGGCGAATTCGTCTTATCCCATTGGCAGATTTTTTATGACATTTTATTAAGACATTTTTATGACCTGGTCTGGTGAATGTGGCTCAGATCAAGAACAATAAGACAATTTTTACTACAAATAAGACATAACGACTTGCTTTGATTTCCGTTTTTGCAGTGTACAAGGTTTTAACTGGTTGATTTTAATGTCTTAAAACAAGTCTGAGGTGTTCTCCAAGCCAAAGCAGCTGAAGAGTTAACTGTGTATGTGATGTAGTCAACAATAAATGAGTTCAAGGTAGTCGGAGCTCCTGGTTTTGTTTCTGACTCTTAAAGTTGAAAATGAGGTATTTTAAGTTTGCGCACTGCACATCAATAACTCTCCGTCCCTCTTCCATTCTTTCTCTCTCTCTCTTTCTTCCTCTAGCCTCACTTCACCTTTCTTTTCTCTCTGCTCCTGCTCCACAAAAGCTTTATCCTCTGCACCTTCTGTTCTATTGTGCGGCGACGGTGCCCTCATCAAAGTGAAGCAAAAGGCCGAGGAGAGGGTTCAGCACCGGTACAAAGAACAGACACAGCAGCATTGTGTGTGTGTGAGTGAGTGTGTTGCATCAGTCTGAAACCCACAAGAACGTCTGATTGGGATTCTTATTGTTTTTCTCTCTCCCAGGCCTTATTTATAGTTATAATAAGCTTGTGTGTTTAGAACAATACTCTATAAACCAACAAAGTGCCTCAATACAGAAGAGAAAAAAATGCAAAATAGGTTTTAAAAAACTGCTTGAGTGAAAATAAACTTTTTGTTGTTGGGGTATTATTTTTATTTTTTTTATTTTTTTTTTACACCAGATGATGTTCGAACAGACTTGATAATCACTGTTAGTTTATGCATTTGTATGTATTTGGGTCAATGACGTGACGTCCCCTTTTTTGTGTCTGAGTGCAATATTTCCTTCCATCATGAATTGAGTATTTCATCACATGTATTTCTTTATTCTATGAAACCTGTGTTATTTGAACACATCTTTAAACTATTAAAATATAACATGTTTTTTTATGTTTTGGTTCCTCAAACCCCCAAAATGTCAGGTGGTGCAACCGTCCTGACAAGTATCCACAGTAATTAAACTCTAAAAATTGAATTTCAGTTATTGTAAATGGAAATTAAAAACACAGTGGCATTATTTTATGCTTGAACTTTTTTAAATAAAACATTCTTTGCAAATAAAAATAATTTTAAAGCTGTTGAGAAATTTAAAAAACTTTTGTCCAGTAATTTTCACCTTGTCAAATGTCAGGGTGGAGCAACCGTAACATTAGACTTTTATTTTAAAGTGAAGAGAATAAAACAGGAAACAGGAAACTGCATCAGCCAGAGGAGCCCAAATGACATTTGTGACCAAGTGGAAAAGTTTGTAGATTTCTCTGAAATACTGATAAAAAAGGTTTTTTCACTTCATTGGTGACTGGAACAATTTCCATGTCAGGTGGTACAACCAATGTAATAATGTGAAATGTTATTTTAACATCAAATTATTTATCTTATTCACAAATAAAACAAATAAAACACACAAAATGAAAATGTATGAGTCACTACAGAAACTTGAGAGATACTTGCCAATAATTTCACACAGAAAAAATAACAGGAACATATAAATATATTTTCAGATATTTGGTTGCACCACCTGACATTTTTGGGTGCTCAAATTAAAAATACTAAAAAATAATGAACCTAAAAACTTTGAAATGTTGGTCAACTACTGAAATCTGTTAGAAAACATAATTCTTCACTCAGAAATATGTTTTTATCCATTTCCAAAGAACTTTTTTAAAAATAAGTTTTTGGACCCTCTTTTTGTCATTGACCCATTTATAAACTGAGTGTTTTAATATCTTATAGGATTATCAATGTGTAAATGTGTAGCGTCACACATAGTTGTTGTAAACGCAGAAGAGCATTGAACTAAGTTGAATAGATCTGCTCCCTAAAATTGGTGGTTTCAACTAGTTTTTTACAGTAAAGCCAAAAGTTCTGCCATCAAAAGCATACATAAAATAAAAACACCAAGAAACTACACTGGACGGATAAAAATGTTTGAGCTTATGTGACTAAATAACTCTTGGAAATACCCCCTTATTATCCAAGAACATCTTGTCAAATCTTAAAA
This sequence comes from Thalassoma bifasciatum, assembly GCA_008086565.1. Taxonomy (NCBI): domain Eukaryota; kingdom Metazoa; phylum Chordata; class Actinopteri; order Labriformes; family Labridae; genus Thalassoma; species Thalassoma bifasciatum. Next base: position 10,679 of record RPOG01004741.1, read on the forward strand.
TGATTTAATCACCTGAGCCAAGACTCAAAGGCTCCTCTGTCTGTCAGAAAAAGTGGGATCACAGCTCCAAAAACCCTGAGGCAGAAAATTTCTCACAGCCAGAGGATAACAGGATGAGAACGTCTCCTCCAAAGCTGAAAAGAGGAGCGCGAGCCAAATACAGAAGGGCCAATTAATGCATAGACGACATACCTAAAAATACACACACTCCAACACTTACAGCGAGAAAACACAGACTTCTTATCAGAGGCCGGGAGAGGAAGATCAAAGTAGCAACAGCAAAGCGTGCAGAGGGAGGCGTAGGAAATTGAGACGGCTAAGAAAAGCCTGACGCATGATATGTAGAGAGAGAGAGAGAGAGAAGGGAGGATAAAGGCTGGAGGAAAGCAAGTGAACAAGAGGAAGATTGATAGAGAAAGGAGAGAAAGGGAAGCTGACAGAGAGGGAAAATGAGACAGAAATGAAATGCTCAGATCCAACCTGTCTGAGAGAGAGGCAGACACAGTCAAACATTTAAAAGCCGGAGTTTTTGAATCTCTGTTTGATGGATGGAATAACTCCCTTGAGTGGAGGAAAGATTCAGATAAAGAGACAAATGACAAGAGCTGATAAAATGTGCAGAAAGGGGAGAGAAAATAGAAAGAGCAGAGTGAGGCAGACAGTAAAAAGAACTTTGAAGAAGACTTAAAACAGACAGTATAATGACGGATCTGGAAAATATTCAAGATCCGCTTCAAACCGAAGATTTAAGTTTGACGCTGGAGGGGACGGGCGCACTTCAAAAGTCTGATTTGGAAAAATTCCTCAAAACCCAAAACCTATTTTATTTCTCCTTTCTAAATTAAGGTACCAGTGTGTCCTTCATAAACGACCTGCAAAAATCACAATTAAGTGCGACCATTTTGTTTATTTGTACACCTCCAATTGCAATAAAAATGTGACGTTGTGTAAAACGTAAATAAAAACAGAATACAATGAGCAATACCTCAATGTACAGCTGCAGGAATTTATGGATTTCATCATCTACAGTCCATAATATCATCAAAAGGTTCAGAGAATCTGGAGAAATCTCTGCATGTAAGCAGCAAGGCCCAAAACCAACATTGAATGAATGTGACCTTTGACCCCTCAGGCAGTGCTGCATTAAAGACCCACATCTTTGTGTAAAGGATATTAGCACATTTTGAACTTTTTTCCGGAAATCGTGGACGTGGTGTCTTCTGTACAAAATAGGAAAAGGACAATCCAGATGGTATGCCGGTGTGTTAGTGCCCATCTGTGAGAGCCGCATTAATGTTTAAAAGGAACCCCGACTGTAAGGACTAACAGGCATGAATATGCTTAAATGTTTGTCTGAAACTAGAATTTGTTGTTCAAAGACATAACAAATTGGTTTTTCTTTAAAAAAAGAAATACAGTTTAAAACACAGTTTCTATCCTTCTGGCGCAGCCATTGTTTTACTGCCGCAATGCATTCTGGGTTGATGACATAGATTGGTTGCTTGGTGCCGAGCATCCGGATTTGGCCGTTTACTCACTACTAGTCGCCGTAAGTCACGAGGTTTGAGGAGGGAAAAAAACATAATAATGCCACATGTGGCTGCTTTTGGGTGCACTTTTCAGTCCAAAGGAAACAAGGAGACTGATGTTAGTCTGCACAGCTTCCCAAAAGACAAGAAAAGAAGGAAGTTGTGGGAAATGGCTTGTGGGCGTAAACAACTTCCCATGGAGCCGCGGCTATGTTCTGGCCACTTCTCCCCAGAAGCATTTGCTGCATTTAGCCGGCCCATGCTGATGAAAGAGCTGACAGGTGTGGGTCATTATAAACGGAGACTAAAGCCAAATGCTGTGCCGACTATTTTCCAACACAAACCCACAAAACTTCCTCTGGAAACCACTGAAGTCCGCTCCAGGACTTATATGATCCTGTATGAGATCCAGCCCGGTGCAACCATATGACATCACTACCCAGACGTTATTGCGGCGTAAACAACGATGGCGGCCTACAGGTGAAAATATTTTTTCAAATTTTATACAAACTAAGATATTTTGAGAGATTTTATTATGGTTCTTATGTAGCTGGTAAAAACACTGATCATTTAGGAAAATGACGTTCTGGTAGCCAGGGTTCCTTTTAAAGGTACAGGTTTTGGAGCAACATATGCTGCCGTCCAAGCCACGTCTTTTTCAGGGAAGACTGAAAATGTGTGGTGCATTGTGGAGTGCAAAACTACTGTCCTTAGTTCCCAAACACTTGTTGAGTGTTGTTGTTGAATGAATGAATAAAAAAAACAAAACAATAAAGTTTACTAGTTTGAACAATAAATATCTTGTCTTTGTAACAAATTCAGTTGAATGTAGGTTAAACAGGATTCGCAAATCGCTGGATTTTTTTCCATTTACGTTGTACAGAACATCCCAACTTAACTGGAGTAAGGGTTGGATTAACAGCTCCCCCTACTGACTGGCTGTAATAACGGTGACAAGAGTCAAAGTTTCTGTCAATAAAGGACATTGTCCAACATCATTTACTCGTTTTAATAAGAGGAGCCCTGTTGTGAGCATTTTTGTTCCATGTGTGGATCCCTCTCCTTGATTTCGGCTGCTCTTTTCTGTCTCCTCAGGTCTCCTCACTCACTCCTCTCCCTCTCTGACACCTCCCTGAGCCTCTCTCCTCTCAGCTCATAAAGATGATGGCCCCTGTATTTTGGTCTGCGCAGAGAGAAAAGCTCTACACTCTTCATGTCGGCCAAGCAGAAGATAAAGAACAAGGCGGTTAAGCTCTGTCAACACAGAGGCACACACACAAAAAAAAAGCTCAAAGAGATAAAACAGAGATGAGAAAACACAAAGCCTGGACATGTGGGTGTAATGTGAGGGAGTTCCTGAGAGACTGGGCCCACACAGACAGGAAATCAAGTGTAAAATAAACTGGGCGAGCATTTAAGCTCTTCGTGAATACAGGAAGTGAGAAAGACAAGAGGGTAATGAATTTGCATTATCTACAAACGATGAGACCGTCTGAGAAACACGGACTCTCAAAGCTTTTGTTGTTGTTTTCTTTACAGAGGTCTGAGTCCTTAAATCCCCTCACAACACCAGCCTGTATTCGCACCACAAAAAAAAAAGACTCAAACTCCTGGACTTTCCTCTGTATATCCTGCCTTTTAGAGAGGATTATGGGTAGTGTAGTGGAAAGCCTTCAATCTTGTTGCAGCAAAATAGCTCTGAGGTCACCTGTTAGACTTGAACTGAGGTCTTTTGCTGCTGTAACAGACAATATTAAACCTTCAGGTGCCATTCAGGGTTAGAAAGGGCCTAGTTATGAGATTACAGGCTTTCTATTCACTATAACAGGGGATAAACTTTTGAAAAAAAAAAAAACCTTGTGCCACTGAATATAATCCAATTCAGAGTTTTGAATAAACCTCAAGTTGACCGTACTTCACATTATGCTTGTTTAACTCATGTGAGATTTGGTGCCATCTAGTGGGGAGTTAGAAGACTAAATCAGTTATCAACCTTCTGTCCACTTTCGCACAAGGAGGATACTTTTTGGTTTCCAAGAGAAAAGTACTTGAGTATCTGATGGATGGATAGGCCTTGACCTTTTACTGCTACTTTCTGGCTGGTGCATTAAAAACATGGTAAAAGGTAATGCAACCAGTACTTACAGCTTCTTTCAGCCACTTTCTTATCTTGTTGACCTTTCAATGCGCTTGACACTACTTCTTTCTTTCACCCATCTTTCCACACTACATCCACACACTGATGGGAGAGACTGCTGCTTCTAACCTATCCTGTCCCTCTGATTTGCAGTTGATCTGTGGAATTGCACGAGCTGGAATCGAACCCGCGACCCCCCGATTGTGGGTCAGGAATTTTACCACTAGGCCACGTCTCCCACCACCAGCCCTATCACCCATTAAATTACTGTACCCTACTTTGATGGCTGAAGGTGGATGTATGCATGTTGATTCATTTATTTCCTACTGCTTATCCTGTTCAGTACGACGGAGTATTGGGGCCACAGTGAGGGAAAAAAATGGGGGGAGGAATTTTTTTCCCCCCTCCTCATCAAGTCAGTGACTTTATTCTCGTCATTATATTTCAACTTTATTCTCACCATTTCGACTTTATTCTCGACGTTTCGACTTTACCGACTGGGTGAGGGAGAGGGGGAAAAAATTCCTCCCCTCATTTTCTTTTCTCAATGTGGCCCTAATACTCCGTCGTAGTTCAGAGTTATAAGTGACTGAAAAAATTAAAATGCATTAAAAAGATAGTAAAAGGTAATTACTTCTAGTTACTTACATTTTTTCTTTTGGCTACTTTCTCATCTTGCTGACTCGGCCATGTGACTTACACTACTGCTTTCTTTCACCTATCCTTCCTTATTGGAGAGACTGCTATTCACATACCATCAATTTGTAACTAATTTCTGTGTTACCCTCTGACCTAAGTTGCGCATACACATGCCACTGATGAGGGGTTGGAGAGTGGAATTACACGAGCTGGAATCGAACTCGCGACCTGCCGATTGAGGGACGGGGATTTTGCCACTAGGCCACAGCTCCCTCCACCACCCTATCACCCATTAAGCTACTCTACCCTACTTTGATGGCTGAAGATGGATGTATGCATGCTAATTCATTCATTTATTTCCTACTGCACATCCTGTTCAGAGTTATAGGTGACTGAACAGCCCCGGATGTCTTGAGGCTAAACTGTAAATTTAAAAAAAATTTAAAATGGTGAAATGTAAACCGCAATGTGTACATTTCATTGACTAAATATGCGCTAGAATATTTCATCTTTTGTTTTCTTATCACAGGAAACCGACATGAGCTCTTTCTCACTCATTCCCGAAGCTCCGCAGTTATTTACACTCTAGGCGTCTATGGGGCAGTGGGCGGGGCTAAACGCTCGGCTTCTGCATGCTGATTGGCTGAGAAGGAATCCCTTTTTGATTGACAGCGAAATGAGCGAATCAACCATCTTAAAGTTTTTACACCCACTGGAGCCTTTTCAAAGTCTCTTATCCTGTTTTTCTGAACTGATTCGGAGACTTTACCGATCTCCAGTGACTCTGTCTTTGTTAAAAAACACCTAGAAAGGGAAAAGAGATGGCATTTATATATAAATAAACAAACACATTCATGATGTCTCTAAATGAAGCCAAAAATAAACAGGTGTGAGTGTGTGCGTAAATGGTTGTTTGTCTCTATGTCAGCCCTGCGATTGACTGGCGACCAATCCAGGGTGAACCCCGCCTCTCGCCCAATGACAGCTGGGATAGGCTCCAGCCATCCGCGACCCTGAGAAGCAGGATAGACGGTTAAGAAGATGGATGGATAGACTTTGACCTTTTACTGCTACTTTCTGGCTGGTGCATTAAAAACATGGTAAAAGATATTTCAACTAGTACTTACAGCTTCTTTCGGCCACTGCCTTATCTTGTTGACCTTTTAATGCGCCATACAGTACTACTTTGTTTCACCCATCTTTCCAAACTACATTCACAGACTGATGGGAGAGACTGCTGCTTGTAACCTATCCTGTCCCTGTGATTAACAGTTGATATGTGGAATTGCACGAGCTGGAATCGAACCCGCGACCTTCCGATTGTGGGACAGGAATTTTACCACTAGGCCACAGCTTCCACCACCACCCTATCACCCATTAAGCTACTCTACCCTACTTTGATGGCTGAAGATGGATGTATGCATGCTAATTCATTTATTTCCTACTGCTTATCCTGTTCAGTACGACGGAGTATTGGGGCCACAATGAGGGAAAAAAATGGGGGGAGGAATTTTTTTTCCCCTCCTCATCAAGTCAGAAAGTCGAAATGTCGAGAATAAAGTCAAAATATAGTGTTGAGAAAAAGGTTGAAATGTCACATTTCGACTTTATTCTCGACATTTCGACTTTATTCTCGACATTATATTTCAACTTTATTCTCAACATTTCGACTTTACCGACTGGGTGAGGGAGAGGGGAAAAAAATTCCTCCCCTCATTTTCTTTTCTCAATGTGGCCCTTATACTCCGTTGTAGTTCAGAGTTATAGGTGACTGAAAAAATTAAAATGAACTGCTACCACTTAAAAAGATAGTAAAAGGTAATTCAACCAGTACTTGTAGCTACTTTCTTTCTTCTTTTGGCTACTTTCTCATCTTGCTGACCTGCCCATGTGACTTACACTACTGTTTTCTTTCACCTATCTGTCCTTACTGGAAAGACTGCTATTCACATACCATCAATTTCTACCCTGTGTTATCCTCTGACCTACCTTCCTCATGCCCATACACACACCACTGATGAGCAGGTGGAGAGTGGAATTGCACGAGCTGGAATCGAACCCGCGATCTTCCGATTGTGGGACAGGAATTTTACCATTAGGCCACGGCTCCCACCACCACCTTATCACCCTGTAAGCTACTGAACCCTACTTTGATGGACGAAGATGGATGTATGCATGCTAATTCATCCATTTATTTCCTACTGCACATCCTGTTCAGAGTTATAGGTGACTGAACAGCCCCGGATGTCTTGAGGCTTAAATGTAAATTTAAAAAAAAATAAAAGTGGTGAAAAGTAAACCGCAATGTGTTCATTTCATTGACTAAATATGCGCTAGAATATTTCATCTTTTGTTTTCTTATCACAGGAATCCGACATGAGCTCTTTCTCATTCATTCCCGAAGCTCCACAGTTATTTACACTCTGGGCGTCTATGGGGCAGTGGGCGGGGCTAAAAGCTCGGCTTCTGCACGCTGATTGGCTGGGAAGGAATCCCTTTTTGATTGACAGCGAAATGAGCGAATCATCCATCTTAAAGTTTTTACACCCACTGGAGCCTTTTCAAAGTCTCTTATTCTGTTTTTCTGAACTGATTCGGACACTTTACCGATCTCCAGTGACTCTGTCTTTGTTAAAAACACCTAGAAAGGGAAAAGAGATAGGAATTTACATATAAATAAACAAACACATTCATGATGTCTCTAAATGAAGCCAAAAATAAACAGGTGTGAGTGTGTGCGTAAATGGTTGTTTGTCTCTATGTCAGCCCTGCGATTAAGTGGCGACCAATCCAGGGTGTACCCCGCCTCTCGCCCAATGACAGCTGGGATAGGCTCCAGCCACCCGCGACCCTGAGAAGCAGGGTAGACGGTTAAGAAAATGGATGGATGGATAGGCCTTGACCTTTTACTGCTACTTTCTGGCTGGTGCATTAAAAACATGGTAAAAGAAAATCCAACTAGTACTTATAGCTTCTTTCGGCCACTGTCTTATCTTGATGACCTTTCAATGCGCCTTGCAGTACAACTTTGTTTCACCCATCTTTCCAAAGTACATTCACACACTGATGTGAGAAACTGCTGCTTCTAACCTATCCTGTCCCTCTGATTAGCAGTTGATGTGTGGAATTGCACGAGCTGGAATCGAACTCGCAACCCTCCGATTGTGGGTCAGGAATTTTACCACTAGGCCACGTCTCCCACCACCATCCCATCAGCCATTAAACTACTGCACCCTACTTTGATGGCTGAAGATGGCTGTATGCATGTTAATTCATTTATTTTCTACTGCTTATCCTGTTCAGTACGACGGAGTATTGGGGCCACAGTGAGGGAAAAAAATGGGGGGAGGATTTTTTTCCCCCTCCTCCTCATCAAGTCAGTAAAGTCGAAATGTCGAGAATAAAGTCGAAATATAGTGTTGAGAAAAAAGTTGAAATGTCACATTTCGACTTTATTCTCGACATTATATTTCAACTTTAATCTCAATATTTCGACTTTTTTCTCGACGTTTCGACTTTATTCTCAACATTATATTTCAGCTTTATTCTCGACATTATATTTCACTTTTATTCTCAACATTTCGACTTTATTCTCGACATTTCGACTTTATTGTTGACATTATATTTCAACTTTATTCTCAACATTTTGACTTTATTCTCGACATTTCGACTTTACCGACTGGGTGAGGGAGAGGGGGAAAAATTCCTCCCCTCATTTGCTTTTCTCAATGTGGCCCTAATACTCCGTTCTGGTTCAGAGTTATAAGTGACTGAAAAAATTAAAATGAACTGCTACCACTTACTGCTACTCTCTGTCTGGTGCATTAAAAAGATAGTAAAAGGTAATTCAATCAGTACTTGTAGCTACTTTCATTTGTTCTTTTGGCTACTTTCTCATCTTGCTGGCTCGGTCATGTGACTTACACGACTGCTTTCTTTCACCTATCTGTCCTTATTGGAGAGGGTGCTATTCACATGATGAGCAGTTGGAGAGTGGAATTGCAGGAGCTGGAATCGAACCCGCGACCTTCCGATTGTGGGACAGGAATTTCGCCACTATGCCACGGCTCCCTCCACCACCCTATAACCCATTAAGCTACTGCACGCTACTTTGATGGACGAAGATGGATGTATGCATGCTAATTCATCCATTTATTTCCTACTGCTTATCCTGTTCAGAGTTATAGGTGACTGAACAGCCCCGGATGTCTTGAGGCTAAAATATAAATTTAAAAAAGTTTTAAAGTGGTGAAAAGTAAACCGCAATGTGTACATTTCATTGAAAAAATATGCGCTAGAATATTTTATCTTTTGTTTACAATCAGCTTCTTATCACAGGAAACCGTCATGAGCTTTTTCTCACTCATTCCCGAAGCTCCACAGTTATTTACACTCTGGGCGTATATGGGGCAGTGGGCGGGGCTAAAAGCTCGGCTTCTGCGTGCTCATTGGCTGATCTTTTTGATTGACAGCGAAATGAGCGAATCATCCATCTTAAAGTTTTTACATCAACTGGAGCCTTTTCAAAGTTTTTCATTCTGTTTTTCTGAACTGATTCGGAGACTTTACCGATCTCCAGAGACTCTGTCTTTGTTAAAAAACAACTAGAAAGGGAAAAAAGATAGGAATTTACATATAGATAAACAAACACATTCATGATGTCTTAAATCTTCTCTCCTGTGGTGCATAGTGGTCACTACAGTGGACAACTATTTAAAACATATTTACTCCTAAATTCAATGGTTCATGCGGTGGAAATACATATTAGTCTGTGTCAGGAAAGTTTTATTCTTCTTGGAGCCGGAAAAAAGTGTCCAATTCTTTTTCCAAATATATTTATATTTTTAAAGATAAAGTTATAGACGAACATTTGAGGGTGAAACAGCGTAATAACTACCAATTATTCAGTGTTAAAATGGATGAAAGAGAGTTAAATTTTTTTTGCAAAGCATTAGAAAAAGATTATTCATGAAATTACCAAAAAAAGAAAAAAAAGAAAAAAAAAAAGTCATATTTACATTGAGTTATAAATTTTTTTTTTTTAAAGGAAAACTTTTTTTCATGCACTGAGACAAATAAAACACTCAAGTGAAAAATCCTGCCACTAACTTTCATAATTCATGCATCAGAGGGTTAATTACTTAATTAATAGTGAAATAACTATTTTGAGGTGTTTTCTATTTGTTCTTATCTTTATTTTCAACTTTCTTTTGTTTCTCTCAGTCGCAGAACTGGAAAATCAATAACAACTCACATATTGCACCAACCATTACACTGAAAACTTTCACCACACACTATTCTGCTGCTGTGTGAAATGGGATCATCTCAGGGTCAAGGGCGTTTTGATGGGAGCAGACGAGCAGTGACACATGCTCATTTACTCTCCTTCCCTAAAAATAATTTCCTTCCGCCCCCATAAACAACATCATTATAGTTCCTCCTGTCTGACCATAAAAGTTCTTTTAAAAGTTGCATTAGGTGTTGCAGTGACAGCACAATATTCTGGTGCCGGACCAGAGACTATAAACGGTTTTATAGATGTCCAGGTGCTGAACAGAGTAAATTACTCCGTCCTATTCTTTGGCCGTCCTTTCTCAGCCCTCTTTAGAAAACAATATCTGGTACACACTTCAACACTATGCATCAGTGGCTGCTCGGACATTTTAAAGAGCAGGGGTGAAAGAAAAAAAAGGCACTTGAGCATATTTTAACTAGACAAAGGGGCAGATAAGTGTGGTTCATTCATTAAGAGTGAACTGTAGCATGTGTTTTGGCTCCCAAGAAGACACTTTGGTGCAAGTTTAGCATCAACAAGCGTTAATTTGACTCATTCCTATATTAAATCATAGCACAAAAAGGAATAAAAATATGTATACATATTATACAATATATGCATTTTAACGACATAATATACAATGGATTATAAGTACAAAAATAAAACCCTCTTTACCTTCCACAACTTAACTCCCTTGTTGTGCACCTTTGCTGGATATTGTTTTGCAGAAACATCTGCCCAAGCTCAGGCCATCTTTAACTTCTCATTTACAGGTACAAGGTTTACTATGTAAGTGGGTGAGCATCGTCCGTTTGTACTCCAGCTTGTTTAAAGTTGCTCCTGCAGCTTCCTGTTTCATCATAACACCATCTGCATAGTCCAGTATTGTGCCACAGAGGTTCCTTTACTTTGTTAGTCTTTCTCCTAACAGGACCGCTCGGTGTGGGTCGTCTCCTTGACCTCTCTCATCGAAGAGGAAGTTAATAGACTAAACCCCGTGATCTGATCAGTACAGCATCAGTGCTTTGATGAGCTCTGGCCTTAACCCAAATGTTTCATCTGCAGGTCTCTGGACACTCCAAATATTGACCAAAGTGAGAAACCTGCTGGAATTGAGTTATTAGAGGAGGAGGAAGCAAATCCAGCAGGTATTGAAAGTTATTACTGACACGTGAAATCAATCAATATCCCTGTAGGATTGTCCTTGATGGATAGTTTGAAACTGAAGGAAGAAAAAACTGTAAAAGACAGATTCCAGCTGTGAGACTTTAAAGCTGCACAGGCTTTGGGTTGATTTTTGTAGCTGGGTTGCTCGTTTCCAAGTGAGCATGAGACGAAGTAAACGATCAGATCAGCTTATAGAGAGAAAAACAGTTCCAACAACATAATATGAAACATTCAGAAGAAGTAGAAATAAGAAAATAAAAGATAAACATTCTCGGATTAATGATTAAGACTGAATGGGCAGTTCTTTTGAGAAATCTCTTACAAAAGTTATAAAAATCCTTCTCAAAAGCTCCTGGATAACAATTGTCAAGATTGATGAAAAGAAGTCGTGAATTTCCTGGTTGGTTTATTTCATTCGCCGCTGTCTCTCAGATAAATTCTCCTGGCACAACTGTGTGCAAATATCCACAAAGCCTGGTTTTCTTATCTGCTGATGACATGCGCTAAGAAGCCATCTCCTCCTGCTTTTTTCATCCATCCGTTCAGATTTAGTCTTTCCACAATCAAAAGAAACTCCAAATTCATACATTTATTATTGGACAGCTTTAAATAGTTTGAATTCATAAGATTTTCCCAGGCTCTGCACAAATGCTTTGATGAAATTTAATGCTGGTGGTGAGAGAATGTGAAAGATATCATAAGTCTTTTACTCTTCAGACTTCTGATATAAACTTTGTAATTCTGGGGGAGTTTATAAAACCAGGAAAATGTCAGCGTTGGCTTCTGGGGACTTAAGGAAAATGTCCTCAATTAAATGCACTGCAAAAACTGAAATCTAAGAAAGTCATTCTGTCTTATTTTTAGTAAAAATTTGTCTCACTACTCTTGATTTGAGCCGCATTTACTAGACAAGGTCATAAAAATGTCTCATTTCAAGTTTTTTAAAGACAAAAATGAGGCATCAGTTTCTTGTAACAAGTGAAAAAAAATCTGCCAATGGGATAAGATAAAAGATTCTTGTTTTAAGACATCTTTCTAATTTCAAGAAACTTCCCGGGCGAATTCGTCTTATCCCATTGGCTGATTTTTTTGACTTGTTACAAGCAATTTACACCTCATTTTTGTCTTAAAAAACTTGAAATAAGACATTTTTATGACCTGGTCTGGTGAATGTGGCTCAAATTAAGAACAATAAGACAATTTTTACTACAAATAAGACANATGTTCCTGTTATTTTTTCTGTGTGAAATTATTGGCAAGTATCTCTCAAGTGTCTGTAGTGACTCATACATTTTCATTTTGTGTGTTTCATTTCTTTTATTTGTGAATAAGATAAATAATTTGATGTTAAAATAACATTTCACATTATTACATTGGTTGTACCACCTGACATGGAAATTGTTCCAGTCACCAATGAAGTGAAAAAACCTTTTTTATCAGTATTTCAGAGAAATCTACAAACTTTTCCACTTGGTCACAAATGTCATTTGGGCTCCTCTGGCTGATGCAGTTTCCTGTTTCCTGTTTTATTCTCTTCACTTTAAAATAAAAGTCTAATGTTACGGTTGCACCACCCTGACATTTGACAAGGTGAAAATTACGGGACAAAAGTTTTTTACATTTCTCAACAGCTTTAAAATTCTTTTTATTTGCAAAGAATGTTTTATTTAAAAAGGTTCAAGCATAAAATAATGCCACTGTATTTTTAATTTCCATTTACAATAACTGACATTCAATTTTTAGAGTTTAATTACTGTGGATACTTGTCAGGACGGTTGCACCACCTGACATTTTGGGGGTTTGAGGAACCAAAACACAAAAAACATGTTATATTTTAATAGTTTAAAGATGTGTTCAAATAACACAGGTTTCATAGAATAAAGAAATACATGTGATGAAATACTCAATTCATGATGGAAGGAGATATTGTACTCGGACACAAAAAAGGGACGTCACGTCATTGACGCGGATACAACTTGTGAAAACATGAATCAGGAAGTTATCTTGAATCAAATGCTTGTTATTTACAACTTTAATAGTTTTTCACCTTGTTCTAATCTATAGGGGCCAATTTCTTGCCCATACTTGTCGAAATTAGGGGATAAAAAAGTCAAAATCATCACATAAAATGTTGTGATTATTAGACAAAAAAAAGCTCAGTATGCAGTGTTCAGCATTGAACATTGATAAAATAGCACCAAGTTAATGGCGGGAACACGTTTCTGCAGAGTGAGAGGGGTTTCATAAAAAAGTTAGTGACTTAAATTCTTTCTGAATCTGGAACACCTCGGATTAATCACCGCAGCGAGACAAACGGCGCACATTCATCACAAACCTGAAAGACACAGAGAGTTCTGTACACAATTTGTGCTTTATTGACAAAAACAGAGATTGTACAGTTTCTACTGTTGATTGCAAGAGCAGTGTTGATCCATCACGTCTACACAGAACATCCTCCTCTGTTATTCTAGCTTGTCGAACAGAACAGAACAGAACGGCACAGTGCAAATTATCCATCTTCCCTCTGTGTGAGTATCGTGCACTAACAAGACAGCGGAGAACGAAAGGCGACCAGAGATGGATGATGAATGTGTGGATCAATGTGGCAGTTATGGCATCTCAACTCAAGGCATTTGACGGCAGAAGATGGAAAACAAAACAAAACAAAAAAATCATCACTTGGCTCTGATGGATACTCAAGAATCAATTATAAAACGTGGCTGGATTTCGTTTCTCATTAAGCGCGGTGCTCATCCATCCCACTGACCTTGACATACGCTGGTTATAAATCAATAATTATACATGAGTGGAAACAGTCGTTACGTTTTGCCACATTGAAGAGCGTAAATGATTGATAGAGACTTCACCGAAGTCATAAAAACAAAGAGGGCCAGCCCCGAGATTCCTGCATAGAAAAATCTGGGCAGAAAAAGTCAGAGAGGTAAAAGTACCAGAAAAAATCAGTAACGAGAAAACGAAGGCAGACGATAAAACCTCCCCCATAGATCAGTAAATCCTGGACAATGTAAACTATCAGTGTTAATAAAATAGCTTAAGCGCACAAACACAGCCTTCATTAAAGTGTCTTTAACCTGTTTGACTTCATGCTTTATGTGCAGTTTCATTTTCAAACATGATAAAATTATAAAATGAATTTGCATCCCTTAGATAAGTGACATTTCAACACAAAGACTGCAGAGAAAATCAGATTCTGATGTTAAGTTTTGTTACATTATTTTTTTTTTCACTTCAAATGTTTCATTTTCTAAAGATTCAGTTTTACAGAGCTGAGTACTTCAGTGATTGATGATAAATAGATAATTTTCATGGCTTTAAGGGAACTGTACTCATGCTTCAGCTACTTCACACCTGTGTTTTTTTTTTTCCATTTTGTTGTTTTTTTGAACAACGTATTTTTATAACAGCACATATGTGTTGTGTAGTGATTCATAACTTCCTCAAAGTGCTGAAAGAGAAATCAACCAGACCTCAAGTTAAATTATAGGAACTAAGTATTAGTGCTTCATCGAATTGACTCCATGCATGAGATGGTGTATTTCTGTTTCCCCTTTCTTGAGTGAGCAGATCTTCTAGGCCCACGAAGGAAAGAGCCCGCGTATCAACGCTTGTGGCTTTAATTTGTACTTTTCTTTCTTTTTCTTGCTTTTATAAGTAACTCTTTATTTTTTATTTGTTTAAAGAATGCAAACACAGTAAGGTTTATTTTTTTAGTTTCGAAGCCTTTTGTTTACACTTAAGACTGAGTTTAAGTTGATGTAAATTGCTGTGCATTTTTTGTTGATCGATTGATAAAATGCTATTTTTGAAGAAAGAACTGATAAAGAATAAACAGTTCAAGCAAAACTCATTAAGCGCTTATATTCCCGATCAGAGGTGTAGAACTGTACACTCAAGAAAGAGGAAATGCACCGTGCACGGGGTCAATTTGTACAAATATTTTTCTTTTTTCTCATTCTGTAACAGAAAAAGGTGTCAACCCATCTTAAGGCTGAAAATGTCAGAAACATGAAAGATATGAAAAGTCATAAATTCAAGAAATTTGTTAAGAAAAGAAAAAATTACAAACATTTTTACAATAATATGACAAATAAGATATAAACATGTAAAATCTCCCTGTGCAGAAAGTGAAAAGATTGTGGAAAGAACTCAGCTCCTGCTCTACAGTTCACCGTAAAGCAAAAAGAAAGCATCAATCAAGCTTCAAGCACAGCATCTCTACAACGCGACCGTCCGCCTCAGGTCTGGGCGTGCTGTTCTTCGGGATCAAAAGACGTAGTCTCGGGTCATCTTCAGAGACGGCATGGCCTCGTTGACATTCTGGTCCAAGCGGTGATACTCCACAGTGTTTCGGGAACACAGACCGTCTTTCCAGCGCCGACTCTGAGCCAAGAGGAAGATCTGAGAAAAGAGAAAGGGAAGAAAGGAAATCGAATTAAATCTAATAGATGTACAAGTGCTGATCAAGTAAAATTACTTCCTGTAAGAAAAGATGAAAAGACTGCATAATTGGAATCCTCACTTCAGCTGTAAAACCTCAATTTACACGGCACCGGCATAATTTATAACTTCAATTCTTCCTCTGAAGATTGGACAGGAAGAACTTTTACCCCCAGAAAAGAAAAAAGTGACACTGTAACATCCTCCGAATAATGATCACGAAGAGGTTTTTTTTTTTGCCACATTTGTAAGGAACATGCATTTGTGGGATGATTACTGACTCTTGTTTTCAGCTTTGGGTACCAGATGCTGCAAATGTGCGTAAACCCTTTGCACCTAAAGATCCTATGAAATGCCACAAAGATGCAAAACTATACTTGTGTTACAGGATTCAGATAAATACTTTCATTAAGAACAGTCGTCTCGTTTTGTCTGAAGTGTGCCACCATCCTGTGAATTTGCACCTGACTCACCTTCCTCTTGTTGTGATAGGTGATATAAACGATGGCCACCAGGAACGCCAGGATGACCAGGTGAAAGAAGAAGTGTGAGTCTTGATCCTCAGAGCTGTAGCTGTCGGTTTCCTTGTAGTTCGTCACCACGATCCCCACGGGCGGCTGTATCCTGTTCACAGATCCAGGCAGATCCTTGTCTTCGTAGGTGTCTTGGTAGTTTTCGTCGTCGTCGTCATCATCGTCATCATCTACATCCTCTGGGTAAGCGTCCCCGATGATGGCGCCTCCGTCTTCAGTGGTGTCCATCAGATCCTGATCCTGGTCTTTGGATGTGGGCTGGTTTACGGTGTTTGTGGTGAAGTCAGAATGTGTATCCAGCTCTACGATGTCGGTGTCAGCGGGTTCAGAGCTTTCGGTGATTGGGGTTTGAGTTGGAGTTGTGGGGGTCGTGGTCGTGGTCGTGGTAGCTGCAGCTGTAACTGTAACCTCGTCTTTGACTGTGTCGGCTTTGACGGTTGTCGTAGCGTCGTCGCCAACGGGACTCGTTGTTTTACCCGTCTTCTGATTAGACTCACTCGTGGCTGGATCTGGTTTGGGTTCGGCGTCCTGGCTTGTCGCTGATGTGTCTGATTTATTGTCTGTTGTAGTAGATGTTGCTGCGTTGGATTGCGCAGGAGCCTCTTCTTCTTCTGCTGTTGTTATTGCCTTTGTTGTTGTGGAGTCCGAGCCAATGGAAGTTGCAGGGTTTTGGGAGCCAGTGGAAGTTGCAGGGTTTTGTGAGCCCGTCGAAGTTGACGAACTCTGCTCAGGTGTTGTAGACTTGTCTGCAGTCGTCGCAGGAAGATCTTGAAGTGTGCCATTCCCCTGATCTTTGTTTTCCACCTCTGAAAAGTAAGTGGAAATAACAGTGAAACAATGGAAATGACAATTTTATACATGGGACAGGATTCAGTTTGCTGTCAGCGAGGGCTGAACGGTTTTAGAAAAAGATCTAATTGCGATTTTTCTGGCAGATATTGCGATTTAAATTCGACTCACGATTTTCTTTAAATCAAACTTTAGTGAAATTTTCACAATGTACAGTAACATTTACAAACTTGACAGAAAATTACATCAAACCATTGAATCATCAAAAGCTTTTACTCTAATGTGAGGATGAAAATAAAAACTTAAGGTAAGAATTGTTTCCGATGTAGTGTGGATCCTGAGGTTCAATCAGGAATCTTCACTTTCTGAACTCAGTTTCTGCCTCGCAGAACACCAGAGGTAAACAGGTCTGTTTTGTGTCATCTGAGACAGGCAAAACACACTCCTCACCATTACTCTTTGGGTGCTTGATTTCTGATTAAAGGACAACGGAAGATCCAGTTGAAAAACAACTCAGACTATAGCTTGGTTCTCAGAAACGAGTACCAAAGTGTCAATATCCTGAATCAAGTTTACGACAGGTGTCAAGGATGCAGAAGGAATCATCTGTTTTGTGTAAGCCTAAATCCTGCAAATGGACTCGTGTCNTCACAGATCCAGGCAGATCCTTGTCTTCGTAGGTGTCTTGGTAGTTTTCGTCGTCGTCGTCATCATCGTCATCATCTACATCCTCTGGGTAAGCGTCCCCGATGATGGCGCCTCCGTCTTCAGTGGTGTCCATCAGATCCTGATCCTGGTCTTTGGATGTGGGCTGGTTTACGGTGTTTGTGGTGAAGTCAGAATGTGTATCCAGCTCTACGATGTCGGTGTCAGCGGGTTCAGAGCTTTCGGTGATTGGGGTTTGAGTTGGAGTTGTGGGGGTCGTGGTCGTGGTCGTGGTAGCTGCAGCTGTAACTGTAACCTCGTCTTTGCCTGTGACGGCTTTGACGGTTGTCGTAGCGTCGTCGCCAACGGGACTCGTTATTTTACCCGTCTTCTGATTAGACTCACTCGTGGCTGGATCTGGTTTGGGTTCGGCGTCCTGGCTTGTCGCTGATGTGTCTGATTTATTGTCTGTTGTAGTAGATGTTGCTGCATTGGATTGCGCAGGAGCCTCTTCTTCTTCTGCTGTTGTTATTGCATTCGTTGTTGTAGAGTCCGAGCCAGTGGAAGTTGCAGGGTTTTGGGAGCCAGTGGAAGTTGCAGGGTTTTGGGAGCCAGTGGAAGTTGCAGGGTTTTGGGAGCCTGTCGAAGTTGCAGGGTTTTGGGAGCCCGTCGAAGTTGACGAACTCTGCTCAGGTGTTGTAGACTTGTCTGCAGTCGTCGCAGGAAGATCTTGAAGTGTGCCATTCCCCTGATCTTTGTTTTCCACCTCTGGAAAATAAGTGGAAATAACAGTGAAACAATGGAAATGACAATTTTATACATGGGACAGGATTCAGTTTGCTGTCAGCGAGGGCTGAACGGTTTTAGAAAAAGATCTGATTGCGATTTTTCTGGCAGATATATATATATGCGATTTTCTTGAAATCAAACTTTAGTGAAATTTTCACAATGTAAAGCAACATTTACAAACTTGACAGAAAATTACATCAAACCATTGAAACATCAAAAGCTTTTACTCTAATGTGAGGATGAAAATAAAAACTGAAGGTAAGAATTGTTTCCGACTTTGAGATAAAAGATCAATATTTTAATATGAAAAGTGGAAATTTTGAGAAATAAAGACAAAATTCTGAGACAAAAAGTCAATAATTTCCAGAGTTTAAGAAATCAATTTAACATTATGTGAGAAAAGTCCAAACTTTTTCATTTAACGTCAAAATTTGAAGATGACAAAAGTCTAAGATAAAAGGTCTATGTTTTGATACAAAAAGTCCAAACTCTAAGATTTAATTCAAAATTATAAGAAAAAAATACAAAATTATGGGATAAAAGGCAAAAAAAAAAAAAGTAAAAAGAAGATTTTTAGGTAAAAAAAAGTTGAATTTGAACTTTTCTCCAAACCCAGTGTCTATCACCTATTCTTGTTATTTTTAAACCAGACTTTTAAATTGTATTTTTAGTTATAAAAACTGAGGAACAAAAAGAGCTATCTCTTAACCTCTAAAAATGATGTTGTGCAAAATATTCTCCATTGTGTCAAGTTAAATAAAATAAAATACCAAATAATTAAAAACAAAATCATTTACTTCATCATTTACCGTTTTCATTAACACCAGGTAAGAAGTTCGGTAAAAACGCGTCTCATGTGTATCTGTGAGTAGCAGACTGTTAAAAGGATGTGTTTCCCTTTGAGAGTTGACTTTTACTGTCCACACCTGCAGCGCACACAGTGGAGTGACGCTTGAGCCGTCCTAATCTCTACATCGCTTTTCAAACTCGCATGAAAAGCGAGAAGTCATGTATTTTATTCTCCAGAGACGAGCAGATCCTGACTCAGTCTCAAACATCCACCGGCCTTCCCTGAATCAATGACACCATTTAACCAAGCAGCGTCAACATCATTTCATCCTGAGGGAGGAGGAGAAGGTGTTGCTTAGGCAGGGACGGGGAGGGGAACACTGGAGACATGAGGCACGAGGCGAGTCGTATCAACAAGAAGAAAGGGTCTATTCATACTCATAAGCCATGGCCTGCATAAATAATCACGGAACAGGGGATCTTTGTGGGGGCAAGTCTCAGGCTTTAGTAAGTGAAACAGCATGAAATGTTCTCAGGTTTTACTCTGGAAACAGATTTGAAGCACTAATGTTTTTAATAGTTCCCTAAATCTTCTTAGTAGGTAATATACTGATGATTAGTAACATGACCAACCAACTGGGCACAAACACCAATGAGGGCTCGACATTATAACTGGCAGACTGTGCACTCCACTGGCCTGTTTGGGCAACTTAAAACACATAAATGCATTGTTTTCATACAATTGCATAATGTTTACTAGGGCTGAACGGTTTTAGAAAAAGATCTTATTGCGATTATTATTATTGATATTATTATTATTATTATTAATTGGTTAAGAAATAACAAGAATAGGTGTTAGACTCTGGGTTTTGAGAAAAGTCAAAATTCGACTATTTATCTAAAAATCTTCTTTTTATTTTGTATTTATTTTGTATAATTTTGACTTAAATCTTAGAGTTTTGACTTTTTATTTCAACTTTTTATCTCAAACATTGCCTTTATTTCGAAAACGTTGATTTTTTTTTTTCTCTTAGACTTTTGTCATCTAAAAACTTTTGCCCGTACATGAGAAAGTTTGGACTTTTTTCACATAATTTTAAATTGATTTCTTAAACTCTGGAAGTTATTGAATTTTTGTCTTAGAATTTTATCTTTATTCCTCAAAATTTTCACTTTTTATCTCAAAATAAAATGTAAATAAAATAAAATAAAATAAAAATAAAAAATTAAATAATAATAATAATAATAAAATAATATTCAAATAAAATAAATGTCAGGACCAGGGTAACCTAATTTCGTCCCACCCATGTTTTACATGGGTTGAATGACAATAAAACTCCTTGAATCCTTGATTCCTTGAAAAAAATCTTGATCTTTTATCTAAAAGCAAGAAATGATTCTTACCTTCAGTTTTCATTTTCATCCTTTTGAAGTAATTTTCTGCCAAGTTTATAAATGTCACTGTACATTGTGAAAAACTTCACTGAAGCGTAATTTGAAGAAAATCGTGAATTGAATTGAAATCGCTGTATCTGCCAGAAAAATCGCAATCAGATCTTTTTCTGAAATCGTTCAGCTCTAAAGTCGGGTAAGGTTGCTTAAAATATAAACAAAAGAAAATCAGTGGAACTGTAGAGGGAGAATGACAGAGATTACAGAGACAACAGGCTGAAAGAAAACTCACTCATCACTGGAGTTGCCTGGGAAACGATGCAGATTGTAACTTAGTCTTACACCAAATCTGCCGTTCAATGCAAACATATGCAGACAAGTAGGCTGTAATTTTTAAACAATCTCTTTTAAGCTTTTAACACCAACAGCATTAACTAAAAACCTCAAATAATAACACTCGATGCCTGTGGGAAGAAAGAACACCGGACAACTTCTGCTGTACGTCGTGATGCCTTTAAAGACCATTCATCAGCGTAGGTTAAAAGCACATCGAACCAACATGAAACCTTTAAATCACCTTGAGCAACCTTAACAAGGCATTGCAATATATAAACTTTATTTAACAACTTAATGATAAAAATAAAACACTAAGCCAAAAATTAATCACAATTTACAGAACAGTTTGTTTGTAGGAATTTATTTGTTCTCTTCTGATATATTAATAAATCAGGAGATCTGCTCATTATTGGCTCCAGTGGATCATTCAGTATTGCTTTGGCCTAACTACATCATCTTAGCATAACATAACAAAACAGTACTACGCACCTATTACAGTCCCTTTGAGATGGAGGGAGAAATTCACAAATTAGAAAATACTTTTTAATGAATCCCTTTTGAATCGCAACTGTTTCTTTGCCTCATTTTGAAAGCAAATTGTTTCACATTCATATCTCGAATCAAAAGTAATGTTCCTGGGCCAGTGGTTAAAAGTGGTGGAGCCAGTAAATGCAAATGTACCCCTGCAGATGACATTTAATGTTGATTTAATAGAGTAAGTAAATATTAAACCCGTATGTGCTTCACCGTGATCATGATCTCTGTATAAACATCTTTACCTGTTTCTCTTCTTATATGGAACAAAGGTAAACGAATCTAAAGGAAGGGCACATCCGCCACCATGAATAAACAATACATAAAGTGAGGAACTACCACTAAGATACACGGGGCAATGACAAAATGAGGGTCAAAAAACGTATTTTTTAAAAAGTTCTTTGAAAACAGATTTAAAAAAAAAACATATTTCTGAGAGAAGAATTAAGTTTTCTAACAGATTTCAGTAGTTGACCAACATTTCAAAGATTTTAGGTTCATTATTTTTTAGTATTTTTAATTTGAGCACCCAAAAATGTCAGGTGGCGCAACCAAATATATGAAAATATATTTATATGTTCCTGTTATTTTTTCTGTGTGAAATTATCGGCAAGTATCTCTCAAGTGTCTGTAGTGACTCATACATTTTCATTTTGTGTGTTTCATTTCTTTTATTTGTGAATAAGATAAATAATTTGATGTTAAAATAACATTTCACATTATTACATTGGTTGTACCACCTGACATGGAAATTGTTCCAGTCACCAATGAAGTGAAAAAACCTTTTTTATCAGTATTTCAGAGAAATCTACAAACTTTTCCACTTGGTCACAAATGTCATTTGGGCTCCTCTGGCTGATGCAGTTTCCTGTTTCCTGTTTTATTCTCTTCACTTTAAAATAAAAGTCTAATGTTACGGTTGCACCACCCTGACATTTGACAAGGTGAAAATTACGGGACAAAAGTTTTTGACATTTCTCAACAGCTTTAAAATTATTTTTATTTGCAAAAAATGTTTTATTCAAAAAGGTTCAAGCATAAAATATTTTTAATTTCAATTTACAATAACTGACATTCAATTTTTAGAGTTTAATTACTGTGGATACTTGTCAGGACGGTTGCACCACCTGACATTTTGGGGGTTTGAGGAACCAAAACGCAAAAAAACATGTTATATTTTAATAGTTTAAAGATGTGTTCAAATAAGACAGGTTTCATAGAATAAAGAAATACATGTGATGAAATACTCAATTCATGATGGAAGGAAATATTGCACTAGGACACAAAAAAGGGGATGTCACCTCATTGACCCATAAACATCTTTACCTGTTTCTCTTCTTATATGGAACAAAGGGAAACGAATCTAAAGGAAGGGCACATCCGCCACCATGAATAAACAATACATAAAGTGAGGAACTACCACTAAGATTCACTTGAAGCTCTTCCTGCAAGTAAATACAAAACTAGTCAACGAAAAGTAGGACAAAAACAATGTATTGCCCACCAAACAATGCTGCAACCTGAGCTGATTAAAGATGGCCTAACAAGACAACAAACAGTCTTCATTATTGGCTGAAAAAACCCATATGACTGACCCTATCTTAACATCTTTAAAGTAAACAAACCACACAAAGCTAAAGTCCATTCAGGCAAGTTAGGGCCTGCTTTTTCATTGATGGTTTACTTCAAAGTCTTTAATGATCTGTAGGAGAAGGAGTGGACTGACAGGGGGTGAATTAACAGCTCAGATATATGACAAGAGCATCTGGAACAAGTCACTTTATCTGACCACCACAAACCATTACAGCTGTAGAAAACCCTGCAGGGCATCGTGAAGGAGACACTTAAAAGAACTCACATGGCTTTTTCTCAGGGGTTTGGATAAAATGTTCGAAACCAGAGAGAGTCGGTATGATTTGAGGGGATGAGGTGTTTTCAAAAAAATGAAAACAAGAACTAATATCAAGCAGAGGTGTGTTTCTGTTAAAGGTGTAAACTTATGGAATAGTTGTGACAGTGAATTAAAAATGTGTATTTCACTTTCTTCATTTAAAAACATGTTTAAAACCAAAGTAATAAGAAAATATGTAAATCAAATGTGAAGAAAACAACAACAAAATATTGGAACTTGGGTTGTGTTTGGTTGTAATATTGCTAAGGATTTCATTGGATTATTTTTACTACTATAATATGTTTTGAAAATGTATATCTTTCTCCATTAAGAAAACTTATGGTGTTACTCAGACCATGCAATTAAGTTGATTAAGTTTACTAAGTTTAATTTTATTTTATTTTTTTGCATTACGGGTCAGCAAAATAAGCATAAGTTTCAACCATTATGTGATATTTGGATATATGATATATTTGTTGTGCGTGGTCTTTAAATGCTAATCGAATAAGTTGAATTGAATTGAAATTTAATTGAAATCTCAGACAGGTTCAATCAAAAAGTACATTGTTTACCACAGTGATTCCCAACCGTTTCCAACTCAGGGCCCACTTTTAAGTCTCAAAAATGTTAGGGCCCACCTTTGACCCAATAAGTACGGAGGATATCTTTATTTTCTTATTAAACCTTTATTTTACCAGGAGTTTTCCCATTGAGATAAAAAAAAAAAAATCTCTTTTACAAGGGAGTACTGGCTAAAACGGCAGCACATGTTTCATAGTCAGCCATACAGTCAGTCACATAGAGACAATAAGAAGAATTAAGTTGATAACATGGTAATAAAACTATTACTTTGTTTATATAAAATGCCTTGTTATTCATAACAATGACCTGAAATGTAACAGCAACCCAAAATGTGATTTTAAAAAAATGTAATAAACCCAAAATGTAATAACTTTTCAATAATATAACAGATGCTGAGCCCTAAACATCAGAACTTTTTCCCCAAAATGTAACAACTTGTTACAATTCATTGTTAAGTTTCAGGTCATGTTACCTATTTGGCTGTAACACGACTTCTTAAAGGACTATTTTTTATATATGAATATCTTATAAAGGTTAATTTCCTTTAAACATGGCTGAGTTTTAACATTCTTAACATTATTCTGTTTATTTGTATCTTGTATTTACATTTCACTTGACCAGACTTTTTTGAAATTTGGCGGCCCATTCGCAATACTTTCGCGGCCCGCCGGGGGGCCGCGGGCCACAGGTTGGGAATCACTGGTTTACCAAAAGCTGGGGATGACTGTTGTGATTAAAAACAGAGTAAAGATGTTTAGAAAAACGCTTTAGAGACGAAGTGTGGACGCTGAATTTAACTTCTTATAACAGAAATAGCTGAATAATATCTAAAAATAAGTCTCTGATATTGTTTCTTTAACTATAAATGAAGGTAAATAGTCTCTAGAAGTGTTTCTCACCTGTTTCTCCAGTTACTAACATGACGTTCAGCTCTTAGCTCCCTGACACTGAGCAGCTAACAGCCAGGCTAGTTATTATGGTTTAAAAAAACAGCATTTTAACCCGAGTTATTCATGTAACAGTCATTTACCTGGTGTGGTGATGTTCCCTGGAAGTGGAGAACCCTGGCTGACGAAAAGCTGGACGGATATTAGCAGAGAGAGGACACAAATGTTTCTCCTGTTTCGCTCCATCTTCCCGCACGCCGCCATGTTGGTGTGTGACTGCCTGAAGGGGCGGGGCTCCGTCTGAATACATGACAGTTGGTGACGGTGGGAAGTTCGGCTCTTCTCAGAGAGTCGGTTCTTTTGGTACGGTTCACTAAGAAGAGTCGGTTCTTTCAGCTCTTTTTTTTTTTTTAATGTTTTTAAGTTAAACTTATACGGAGCCCCTAAAGGGACAAGAAAAGGTAAAAAAATAATAACAATTTCAAGTGCACACTTAAAAGGAACCCTTTGCTGATTTTTACATATCTAATGACTATACGATCACGCCCAGATGATGATTCACTGTGAATAAAAGAGCTGAACAACGGGGAAGTCTTTGGAAGCTGATAGGAGTCAGAGTGCTGGATGCACCTCTGATCAGACCTACCTTTTGCAAAAGCATTAACTCAGTATCTGTGCCTTGGAGCTTCTTTCGACACCCGCAGCAGCTGATAGCCAGTTGGGTGCTTAAACCCAACACCTACATTCAACTGAATTTGTGACAAAGACAAGATATTTTTTGTTCAAACTAATAAACTTTATTGTTTTTGGTTTTTTTTATTCATTCATTCAACAACAACACTCAACAAGTGTTTGGGAACTAAGGACAGTAATTGTTGAAGCATTGGAGCTGGAATTCTTCACATTCTTGCTTGATGAACAACTTCAGTTGTCAGTCTTGGGTTTTCCATTGCTGTATTTGCACTCCACAATGCACCACACATTTTCAGTCTTCCCTGAAAAAGACGTGGCTTGGACAGCAGCATATGTTGCTCCAAAACCTGTACCTTTAAAAGGAACCCTGGCCACCAGAACAGCATTTTCCTAAATGATCAGTGTTTTTACCAGCTACATAAGAATGATAATAAAATCTCTCAAAATGTCTTAGTTTGTATAAAATTTGAAAAAATATTTTCACCTGTAGGCCACCATTGTTGTTTACGCCACAATAACGTCTGGGTAGTGACCATTGACTGTATATACAATAAACAGTGTGCTTCCGCCTGTCACCGTTCTACATTTTTGAAGCCAAAAAACCCCGTTTCTCTAGCCGCCATTGTGCAGCCAGAGTCTGCGCAGTAGAGAATTTCCGGTGGAGCCAAGTAAAAAAAGAGAAATAAAAATATTTATTTCTTCTTCTTCAGAAGGTTTAGTCTCCTTTTGGCTCTTTCCCGAAGTTTCTTATATCCCCGGTAAAGACTACTCACGAACGGCAGCTGTCAACTATCGTAAAACGAAACTTATATCGCGGTTTTTAACGTCCAATAACTAATGAGAAACTAACTTCTCAGAAAAAAAAACACCTGAACACCATGCAGCCAGATGATATCATCATACCACCTTAGCGTAAGGATGAGAGAAACGTTTCTACCAGGTATCGTAATTTTTTTTAGTTTTCCCGGCTCATATCTGGAATACATGGGGGGGAGGGGCTTATGACCTATACTGCAGCCAGACACCAGGGGGCGGGGCTTATGACCTATACTGCAGCCAGACACCAGGGGGCGGGGCTTATGACCTATACTGCAGCCAGACACCAGGGGGCGGGGCATCTGCTCGAGGCTTCAGTTTGAGCCAAACGTCGTTACGTCCACTCATTATACAGTCTATGGCAGTGATGTCATATGGTTGCACCGGGCTCGATCTCATACAGGAAGTATATTCAGGACCTCACCTGAAGTCACCAAAGGTCTCCTTCAAAACACCCAAACACAACCTTTTATCAGCCGTGTCGTAAACCGAAATCAGAGGCAAATATTACTGGGTGTGGACAGTCGAGAAAGTAGTCGTACCCGGCCGATTTACGTCGTTTTGCTTCTGGGGAGAAGTGGCCAGAACATAGCCGCGGCTCCATCGGAAGTTGTTTACGCCCATAAGAGATTTCCCACAACTTCCTTCTTTTCTTGTCTTTTGTGAAGCTGTGCAGACTAACATCAGTCTCCTTGTTTCCTTTGGACTGAAAAGTGCACCCAAAAGCAGCCACATGTGACATTATTATGTTTTTTCCCTCCTCAAACCTCGTGACTTACGGCGACTAGTAGTGAGTAAACGGCCAAATCCAGATGCTCGGCACCAAGCAACCAATCTACATCATCAATCCAGAATGCATTGCAGCAGTAAAACAATGGCTGCGCCTGAAGGATAGAAACTGTGTTTTAAACTGTTTTTTTTTTTTAAAGAAAAACCAATTCGTTATGTCTTTTAACAACAAATTCTAGTTTGAGACAAACATTTAAGCATATTCATGCCTGTTAGTCCTTACAGTCAGAGTTCCCTTTAAAACTTTCGCATGCGCACTTGAAACTTTTACGTGCTCACCAGAAACCTTTTCAGAGAGAGAGAGAGAAAATAAGGAAGGATAAAGACAGAGGGATATGATCAAGTTGAGCAACCAAAGGTAAAAGTTTGGAGCTGCATGTTTCAAAAACGACACATCACTCATGATTGTTTGGGTGTGAGTGTGTTAGAGAGGGAGAGTCATGCATATGAATCACTGAAATGAAATGTGGGTATTATGTGTTTGACTCATTCCGGTTTATCAACCTTAGGTGCTTTTAATGCCGTGTCCATATAACATCATTCATTTTATAAATAGTTCTTACTGTACTTACCCTGTCTACCCACATTATCAAATCAAAATTATAATATAAAAAGTCTAACTTATTCAATTTTTGGTACAGCAACTTTTAAAGTTTTAAGTCTAAATGTACTCACAATTCTTTTCTCTATAATATTGAACAGCAGGTAGACCTCACTCAACAAGGCCAGTTTTGCATTTTATTTTTTCAACTGATAGAAATGGTCACATGAAGTGTTTACAGTGTTGGTCTCAAAATAAAATGCCTTGATCTCTGGGCGGTGTGCATTTTTATGACATATTTTGGCTACATATGGTTAGGTTAAGCTTCACACTTGTATACTTCAGCCACTTATTAACTCACGTTGTTGTCCTAACCCACAGTCATCAGGAACGTGTTGGACAAGTGTGTATGTGTGTGTGTAAATGTAGCCATGTGAGAACTGGAGTGAACTCTATGAGAAATATTTGCAGACAAAAGCTGCAAATGCAGCCATCTACATCCTGCTGACACACCTGTCCTAACTAAAATAATGAGTACATACCGAACATGAGGTTATACAAGGAGAGTAACATACACACTCAGGGTCATGTCAGAAAAATGACGACCAAGCACAGTAGAAACAAAAAATTATATAAGTGATACTTTGTTAAATTTATGATATATTAAGTCATTATAACGAGACATTGACATTTTTGATTATCATTATCATATGAATTTTCTCTGTGGCTCTTCCTCACATTTAGTTCACAACACTTTTCAGTCACTTGCCAATTCTCTGTATGGCTTAAATTTTATTTTTTCAATCTATGAGTTTAATTATTAGTTGGAAAAACACAAGTCAAAGCATTAACTCCTGGCTTAAAAACACTTACGGGTCAATGAGGTGACGTCCCCTTTTTTTGTGTCCGAGTGCAATATTTCCTTCCATCATGAATTGAGTATTTCATCACATGTATTTCTTTATTCTATGAAACCTGTGTTATTTGAACACATCTTTAAACTATTAAAATACAACATGTTTTTTTGTGTTTTGGTTCCTCAAACCCCCAAAATGTCAGGTGGTGCAACCGTCCTGACAAGTATCCACAGTAATTAAACTCTAAAAATTGAATGTCAGTTATTGTAAATGGAAATTAAAAATACAGTGGCATTATTTTATGCTTGAACCTTTTTAAATGAAACATTCTTTGCAAATAAAAAGAATTTTAAAGCTGTTGAGAAATGTAAAAAACTTTTGTCCCGTAATTTTCACCTTGTCAAATGTCAGGGTGGTGCAACCGTAACATTAGACTTTTATTTTAAAGTGAAGAGAATAAAACAGGAAACAGGAAACTGCATCAGCCAGAGGAGCCCAAATGACATTTGTGACCAAGTGGAAAAGTTTGTAGATTTCTCTGAAATACTGATAAAAAAAGCTTTTTTCACTTCATTGGTGACTGGAACAATTTCCATGTCAGGTGNATTTGAACACATCTTTAAACTATTAAAATATAACATGTTTTTTTGTGTTTTGGTTCCTCAAACCCCCAAAATGTCAGGTGGTGCAACCGTCCTGACAAGTATCCACAGTAATTAAACTCTAAAAATTGAATGTCAGTTATTGTAAATGGAAATTAAAAATACAGTGGCATTATTTTATGCTTGAACCTTTTTAAATAAAACATTCTTTGCAAATAAAAAGAATTTTAAAGCTGTTGAGAAATGTAAAAAACTTTTGTCCCGTAATTTTCACCTTGTCAAATGTCAGGGTGGTGCAACCGTAACATTAGACTTTTATTTTAAAGTGAAGAGAATAAAACAGGAAACAGGAAACTGCATCAGCCAGAGGAGCCCAAATGACATTTGTGACCAAGTGGAAAAGTTTGTAGATTTCTCTGAAATACTGATAAAAAAAGCTTTTTTCACTTCATTGGTGACTGGAACAATTTCCATGTCAGGTGGTACAACCAATGTAATAATGTGAAATGTTATTTTAACATCAAATTATTTATCTTATTCACAAATAAAAGAAATGAAACACACAAAATGAAAATGTATGAGTCACTACAGACACTTGAGAGATACTTGCCAATAATTTCACACAGAAAAAATAACAGGAACATATAAATATATTTTCATATATTTGGTTGCACCACCTGACATTTTTGGGTGCTCAAATTAAAAATACTAAAAAATAATGAACCTAAAAACTTTGAAATGTTGGTCAACTACTGAAATCTGTTAGAAAACATAATTCTTCACTCAGAAATATGTTTTTTATCCATTTTCAAAGAACTTTTTAACAATACGTTTTTTGACCCTCTTTTTGTCATTGACCCTTACACCAAAATGAGGAGCAAAGCAATTAGAAACTGGTTCAAGATGTCCTTTATTTAATTCAGGGAATGTACAGTACTGTCAGTTACACTAAGCATGATTCCCATGACCTGTTGTGGAAGACGACCATTTCCTGCCCACTGTATCCGTGACTCTCACCATCCTC